>CANXYI010364518.1:0-11358 GCA_948208565.1 Hura crepitans | reverse complement strand
AATCTAAAGGGTAACTACATTATTATCTCTAAAGGTTTTAATAGTCAGTATACCTCCATCCTGAGAGAACTTTATCATTGGATATAGTGTAGATGGTATACCTCCTAATTTATGGAACCACAACCTTCCTAACAAAAGAGTGAAGTTGGCTAAAATATCTAGCACAATGAACATAACATTATCTAAGATAGGTCTCATTTTCACTTTAGCTTTAAAAGGTCCTCTTTAGCTTTCTTATACATGCAAATCTTTAAATTTAAAGGAGTCAAGTTGATCTCCTTCATCCTTAAATCAACAAAGATCTTAAAGAGGCATATGTTGAGAGATAATCCATTATTGACCATGGTGCATGGTGTTTTTTTATCATTCAATTCTACTCAAATAAACAAAGGCCAATTATGAGTTCTTCCCTCAATAGGTATCTCATGGTCTTTAAAAGAACTAATCTTTTTTTCCCTATAAAGCCTCTAAAACTTTTTAAAGCATAGCAATAACATATACTTAGTTTCAAAAAAATAGCTTGGGCCAATTTATGGCAATGTTCTTGAGAACGCATTAACAAATCCTAAACTAATATTTGAGCAGGAGTTTTCTTTAGCTACTTAATCAATATATCATATTCAAGTGATTCCTTGATATTATGAGCTTTTCCATTATCTTTAGTGGATGGCACTTCTTGTACTACTCGACTACTACTAGTTACCACCTCAACTCCCCCAGATCTAGTAGTCTTGCTCACTACCCCTTAGAATTTTGAACTAAAATCATCTTAAATTATAGAAGCTCTATTACACTTCCCAATTGTTACTTTTCTCTTGAACTCAGTCTTTATACTTTTCTTCTCTCTCTCACTCTCTATCTCAAAATATGATTCACACTAGACTCTATCTATCATGCTTTTTAAATACTCCCTATCCTTACAACCATAAATAGTACCATAAATGTCATGGAATACCACCCTCTCAAGCAATCTTAACTTCGACATAAACACAAGTGATAGGACATTATAATACAATCCCTGCCTATTCTTGTTCACTTTTTAGGGTCTAAAATCTATTTACTATCAATTAAATCTTGAATAGCATTCCTTAAAGTTTGGTAAGAATCTATATGGTGACTTATGTGTTGATAATACTCATAGTACTAATCATAATAGTGTGCAAGTAACCTTTGAGTCCTTGTAGGCTTAGCTAGGGGCACTTATATCTTTCCTTCCTTTTATAGTGTCCTAAGACACGATGACAATAGATATCCCAAGTTAAAATAATCTTTTAGCTATTGCGGACACATCAGCTATCCTAGTGGTTTGTGTTCCTCTATTATTACTTTTCCAATTAAAGTTAAATCCCCTTTTTCCTTTCCTAACTTCATTTTTTTCTTCTAAATTAATATCTATATCTTTTAAGGATTCCTAGTCCTTGATTCCTTTTGCTCTTAACCCACACTTTAGGTAAGGAGCTACATTTTGAATAAACATTTTGATTTGATCCACTTCTTGAGCTTGTATCTCCTCTTAAACATAGTAATCTTCCACCTTCCTAAGTATTTTGTGAAAGTCTCATTGTTCTTTTACTTCAGTAACTCTAAATCCTTAAGACACTTTAACATTGACATTATAGTAATACTAGTCTATAAAAGCTTTAGCCAATTCAACCTAATCTTTTCTTGTCTTTCTTTTCAAATTAGAATAACAATCAAGGGCTTTGCTAGTCAATGACATGCTAAAAAGGCCCAAGATTTATTTAACTATAAGCCTTTGTCCCTTTATCAAGGTTTCATGGTGCTTAAGATACATCCTAAGGTTTAAAGTCCCATTAAACTTACTCATATCTGGCATAAAAAACTTGTATAGTAGATGCTTATTGAATTCAAAGGGGATATCTTATAGATCGATCCCTTTTTTTCTATAGAGACCAATTAGGACATGTCCTCTATCTTATATTAAATCTTATAGATAGCTAGATCTTTCTCTTCAACAATAGAGGATTTGATAGAGGGAATCCTTTTTTCTAGGTCCACATAATTAACCAATTCTTTAATATAATTGTCATCAACATTTAACTAGGCAACCCTTTCTGCTTATCCATAGGATTGGTAAAAGGTGAGATCTAGCTTAGTGGTAGTAGTGTAGATGAGTCTGGGGTGTTTTGATTTTAAGAGTTTAAGGCACTAACTTGCATATTCATGTGCTAGCTCATGGTAGCAAATAAAGTAACAAGGAACTCACTTTTAAAAATGGCTAGGATTTCATCAAGCTGTTTCTTATTTTCAATTAAGGACTTGATTTACTTCTTAATGGGCAAAAAGGACTTGATCTTTCATCTCTTCAACTATATCCTTAATTATTTCCTAAAAAATGCTTGGCAAACTCGATGTTGATAATCTAAAAACAAGTCTACTTTATTGCCTCTTCCAACACTTACTCAATAGTCAATCTATGATAGTTATCAACCATAAAGGGTTAGTACATAATGCTTGACAATTATTAAATTGTGAGATGATTATAGACATGAAATGCATAAATGACAAACACATACAAGTCCCTTCTAACCTTATTTCTCCCACACACATGGTCTCGCCATAACTATCTTAGGTGGGCTTTATTCAAGCATTAATAAGGAATGTAAGGACATGAATGATGCATGATTTCAAATCGATAGCATAATGATCCTTATTATAAAGATACACAAAATTTTTATAATTGTTCTTGTATGAATTCCAGCCATTTCAAGATAAAAAATAGTCCATCCTAATTATAAAAGGCCTAATGAGTTAAACCTTATCTTTAAGAAAAGCTAAAATTCATTTCACAATAGAATTCCATATTACTTACAAATACAAACTATTATGGTACCCTAAAGGGAAGTGTATCTAGGCTAATAACATGAGGCTATGGTATAATAAATTCTCAAAGTTATTATCCTCTAAATGGAATCGCTCCTAATAGGTTTTCCTAATCACATGTACTAATGAATAATTGGTTCACCAGTTCATATACCATTTAAGTACAAGGCTTAAAGTTGGTTATTATTATCCCTCTCTCAAATTTAGTAAAAGTAGGGTCATACTTTGAAATGCCAATAAAAAGGAAATAGAGACACAATTTATAAATGTGATATGTAATTCAAGAAATGATAAACATTAAAACCAGATATTTGACCAATATTAATCAAAGGGCATTTTTGAAGCAAATTCTCATAGGGGACTCCCCAATGGAGTCACAATTAGAGGTACCTCAATTGAGGTTAGGCCAAACTAAGGTCATGCGACACCCATTTCCCAATCCAACCATCAGTCTCGAGTACAAAGTGACAAACAACGATATCTGAACTGAACTTATTAGAAAACATTTATTTATTAAAAACCATTTTAATAGGTTTAAAACATTCTTTACATGCATACTTTCATAAAAATACAGAGTTTCAAAAATCAATTTATAAGGTGTACTATTAGGGTCCTCGTGCCAAAATTTTAATAGTAAAATGGTTGTATTGGGCATTATCCTAAATAGTAACTTGTAGAAAAAAAGCACTTCTAAAACATTCATTCATAACTCCAACACAATTGGGGCTATCTAACCCTCCAAACAACTCAACAACCTCACAATCAATGCTCTAATGTAACATCAAATCATACAGGCTCAATCAAAAGAAACTTTATCAACAGTTGTTAAATAGATGATCTTAGGTCAATAAAACTATACACAAACTTTAAGAGTTACAAAATACATTTTGTAATCATAGATTAGGCCTAATCCCTCAATTACATAAGAATGCTTCTAAAAAATTAATTACATCACATTATTATACCAAAATGAACAAAATACCAAAAAATAGCTTTCTCAATATATCTTTTTCATTAAGGCTTTAACCTAATCCATTATCTCTTTAACCTATGCGTCATAAAACAAAATGATGCACTAAGCATATGCTTAGTGTTGTATTCACTTTAGCATATGTATGCATTCAAGCAAGTCTTTCATCAAGATCAATTAACTTATATAATATCCATACATAATTCATCTCTATGCAATAAACAAACATTTAAACATCTATTCTCAAATATAAAAATAATTAATGATACAAGCTCTAAATTTGTAATGCTCATGAAACACAGTTTCATGAAATAATACTTTTCGAGGAATGAATAGTGTTCTCGAAGCCGGGCATTGTATGGTGGCCAGAAAGGGTGAGTACTACTCATAAAATTTTGATGAGTCAGAAAATGTTGAAAATAAATTAATTAAAAGATTTAGTAGAACCAATAAATCATAATACACTATAAGAATGTGAATAGTGACATAAAATGGGTTTGTGTAAAGATTGGTCCGAGATGTGCCCAGATGGACCGAAAAATAACATACCTTAAAGGTCAAAAATTCCCAAGAGTACATTGGAGAAAGAATTTTAATATTTAGAGATCATTTACTATTTATTCAAAATTTTTAGATTTTGCAAGTGAATAGTGACCCAAGTTGACTATAGAGTTTTGACTTAAAATTTATGAGCCCTTTAATGGGATTAAATGAGGAATTATGGCATAAGAATTATTATTTTTAGAGGTCTAGAGCAATTACAATGAATTTTTAAAGTTTGACACAAAATCAAGCTTATCAAGGTGTGAAAACCAAGGAATAAGTGAACGGGGCCTACGGGCCTTACACATAAAATGAAAATTAGGTGTAATAAGGCTTATATTCATGAAATGCACCTTTTTCCTCATTTTTGGTGTAAAATCATAGCCATTTTCTTTCTAAAGTGACCATTGCATTTTTCTTTTTCTTCCTTCTCTAAATTATCCATTTTTCCACCAAAAATCACAATTGATACCTTTAAAATTCCCTTCATAACCTAAATAAGCAACTAGAAGTGGAATTTCATCAAAAGAAGGCTTGTGAAGAGAGAATTTACAACTTGGTGAATAGTGTCACCATGAATAGTAAGTTCTCAAAAATTAATTTTTATTTTAATTATGGAAACTAGAGATGATTCTAAGGCTCTAAGAGCAATTAGACCTCAATTTAGAGTTAAAAAGGAATTTTGAGGAATTTTCTAATTTTCAGAAATGTGTATGTAGGAATAGAAAGGGATAAAGATAAACAGGGCTAAAGTGAGCATTAGAAAGTGGTGAATTATCTATTTAAGGTAAGTGAATTTGAATTAAACATATACATGTAACATTTGTATGAAAAATGGTATGAATACTTGTATGAAAATGTTAATATGCCACGAGAATAGATGTATTTGGTTAGTATGTTTGATGTTTTTTGGTGTAAAAATGAGTATAAATTATGAATATATAAATAAATAGTAAGAACTAAAAATGAATGAAGTTGGCAAATTATGGTCGAATGGCATACGTACCATATGTGAATGAATATTAGACATTTATGTATGTAAAAGCGTATAATTGAATATAATAATTAGTGTACATAACGTATGTGTATATATGAAGTGAGAAAATGTAGTAATAAGCATGAAATGAAAAATGTATGGTGATGAACCTATATATGCTGAATGGTCTATGTTAAGTATATGTATGTATATTGATCATCTATGAGTAATTAGTATGATTTTAATAAGAAAATGTGATAAAGAGGTATGAAAAAGAATATGAAATGTGAGTTAAAGGAAGTAGCTAAAAACATCATATTGTGTGTGTTTATGTGTAATGAGCACATGTGAGTGTAAATGGCTTGATATTGAAAAGAAAATGGACTTAAAGATGTGTTTGATGAAATGGACTAAAATGTGATGAAATGTGTCTTATGATATGGAAATTTGGTATGAAAGATTATACCCATTAGAAGGTGTAAATGAGAGCATTTATATGACTTATGTATATGAATTTGTAATAAAAAAATATCCATGTATATGTATACGGGAATTTGGTGTGAAATCTTATAAGAAAGCATGACTTTGTTATGGAAATATAGGTACTTGTATGATATATTTGATGTATTTAGTATAAATGTATGTAAGAAAGATGGAAATATGATAAAATGATGGAAATTGAACATGTATGATGTTGGTTAAGGAAAAGGCAAATGATGTATGTAATATGCTTGTGTGAATAGTAAATGTTCATGCATGTAAATGTATGTAATGATATGAGAAAATTAATGAACATCATGCATGTATTTGTAAAAGTAATGAAAATAAGTTAAAATAATGAAAGTGAATATGAATGATATGGGATCTTGAATAGCTAAAAGAAGTTTATGGCCTGTATGTATGAATAGTGAATAATCATGCTTGTAAATGAATGACATAATGATGAAAGTGATGAAAGATGTATAGAATTGTGGTAAATGGCTTGAAATGAATATGGATGTTAAGAAACATAATATGCCCAAAACACATATTGAGAATATGTGCATGTGAAATGGTCAGTTGTGCATGAAAATGACATTATATTTTAAAGAAAGGATGAGTAAGAAAGCCATTAAAGAAAGAAAGTGAAAAATAAAGGAAATGGCAACTTATGACTTAAAAGTGTGTTATGAAATTAAGGCATATTAAGATGTGCAATGAACCTTATGAATTATGACTCATGATGATGATAAAATGAATTGGTAATATGATGAAAACTTGGTAGGAAACCAAGGGAAACGACATAACCATTGATTATATAAATCACTTGGATGACATTAAGAAGAAAAAAAATGACAAAAAGTGAATTTGAATCATGTAAAATAACCTAAAGTTGAATTAAAAAAATAAAAATAGGCATATATGGCCCGTATAATTAGACACCCACTAGATGGGTTGACCAGTTAACTAGGAATAAAGTAGTTGCTAGGTTTGATCAGTTAAATCAATACCACTTTTATTATGACTATGAGCTGGTGCAGTAGTATTTTGGTCTCTAGAGCCGCTATACATACTACAATGAAGGTTCATAGAACCACTGCACATTATAAGGTATGTAGGTGCAGCTATAATGGAAGGTCTAAAATGTGGACCACTGCACAACTAAGATTCCGCTATCCAGTGTACTTAGGTGTAGTCTATCGGTATGGGCCTAATAATTAAAATATATGTGGTCTGATAAATGTTAAATGATAAATGAAACAAATACTTGGCATGAAATGATAATACAACTATAATGAGAAAATTTAGATAAAATGACCATAAATGATAAAAGAGAATGAAAAATATGATGTGGTATATGATGTGATTGTATTTGACTGTAAAATGATATGTACTACTATAATTGCTAGACGAATGATAATGAATTGCTGCAGATGAAATGAAATGAAATGAAACTTGGCATTATAAATGATTTATGATAAATGGAAACATGATAAGAAATTACTATAATTGAAAAGTGTAAATGAAAATTTTGATATGGTACTAGCTATTGTTATAATTTCTTATCGAAGAATGTTAAATTATTATAAATGCCTATTATATAAGAATGTACTACTGAAGATGACTATAATTGCTTAAATGTTTATACAAGTATGAAAGCATATATATGTTTTATTCAAAATTCACCACTAAGTTGTACTCTGCATATCGGTGTTCTGATGCGTAGGTAAAAGATAGAGAAAGTACAGGAAGTGTCAAGCCTCTATAGCTGAAAGGAGGGTCTGAGGTATAATTTCTCTACCTATTTTTTGTATGTAAATAAGAATGTGTGCTCATGTATAGTTAGATAGAGGGTAGAGAATATCAAATTGTAAATGAAAGAAGATGATGTATAAATGTAAATAAAGAATCAAAAATGACTGTGTGTCTATGAATAATATATAACAACTTAAATGTCTATATTATGAAGGGTCTCAGACTCGATAAACCCTATGATATTGAGTGTTGATTTAATATAACAACTATACATTTAAAATTGTGTTGAATGATGAGATTGGAGGACTAGAAAGGTCTGGGAGATGAGAATTGATGTTTGAATAAATTGAAGTGTGTTTTTATGATAGAAAAATTTTTCATTTTTTAACCCAAACAACCGTTATGCTATGCAATTTTCTATACATTTTTTTCATGAAACGAAAGGTTTTCATAAAGTATTTTGATTATTATAAACTAAAAACAAAGAAACACAAAAAATTTTAGACATAAGTATAAAAACAGAATAAATTAATAAAAGTTAAACAAATAACCTTTAGGGAAATCCTAGGATGGGTGACTATGTACTCCTATCAGTTTTTTTCAGAAATCAGGTAAGGGTGTGATAAAATTCCTTCTTAAACATAACTTACCATTTATACTAAATTGCATTTTCTTAACATATTTGATACATAATATTTAAATAGGCAAATAATGTACATTTAAGTTCTCAAATATGTTCATTTAATTTGTTTAACTATCTTTTGCCCATACTAAAAACACCACTATCTAAAACTAGAGAGTGAGACTACTTGGGCCCGTAGGCCATATCGATCCATAGATCACACTAGGACATAAGTCATATTTAGGACCTGAAGGTTATAACTAGGACCCAAGACCCAAAGGCCATAACTAGGACCTAAAAGTGCCTTTAACCTAAATATAGATTGCCCAAAGGCTAAATAATGCTCAAAGGCCAAATTAAGTACCTGTGGATACTCTAGCAGCTACTAAACTCTCTAGTTGATTGGTCAACCTATCTAATCTAGGTTGTTTAATCATATGGGGCAATTATCATCTTAATACTAATTCCACCCTTTAAAATAGTTTATTTGCTTATTAAGTTATATTTCAAGTGTTATATGCTTCATGCACTTACATCATTATCATTATGAGTATATCATCACTACTCATATTTTATGTATAATCATAGCCTCACATAAGTCATATACTTATCATAGCTCAATTACAAGCTCTTCATTAAAGTTCACATAAAATCTCATCTTATAAATTGATCTTTCTTTATTTACATAGGCATTACATGCATACACAATTCTTTATGAAAGTTTCAACTATACAACTATGATTATATGTATCATGCATGACCATTATGAAAACTTGACTTATTTTGGCCATATAAAGGCCATAACCCATAATATGCACATTATTGCCACTGATATTTGTATTAAGAGTTCTTTAGCCTCATGCCATAGTAACTCATCATATGACCATCCTTAATGCCCATTCATCCATGTACCATGTTTATACATAAATAACTATATGCATTATTCTAGCATCATGTTTAAATCCAACAAAACTATATACTAAGCATACATCATTATTTTCAAAGCTTAAAGGAACATTTAAATTGTTATAGGCACTTACCTACCATTCGACTATACCCAATATTAACCATATGCACGAATGATTATGAACATTGGTCTATTATCAATTTCACATTCACCGATCATTCTTTAGATCATATATCACTATATAATACTTATCACCGATCATTCTTTAAATCATATATCAATATATAATACTTAATGGAGGAATTAGATATTATTAGGCATAATAATATCATGTCATGTATATCTTTTAAAATTTTAAAACCATATATACTATCATCATACAAAGGCACTTTTGCAATTGTATAATTGCCTTACACACTTATACAAGTGTTTTGGACTCAATCTTAAATTGGCTTATTTATTATATTTTTTTATATGTATGCATTTAGAAGCTATGAAATCCATTTTATAGACATAACATGAACAACTATTCTAGTCATTCCCATATGTTAGCTATTTCTCATATTTAAGCTTATTGAAGCATAACTCATATCATTGATATATTTAGGCATATTCGTTCTCATAGTTACATTATTACAATTAATCACATTTAACAGCACCCAAATGTCTTATCACACTATCAATCTCACATTGCAACATAAGCACACTGTATTTAAAGGCATTCAGCCATTTTAAGCAAAGCACATACATATGCCTAACTTTACATTTTAGCATAATTATGGCATTTAACATAATCATAACTCATTAGCATAACCATTAATCACCTATTTCATAACTTTTTCAAACACACACATGACATGCATGTTTCGACCACCTCAAGGCATAACATAACCATCAAAAATTTCATCACATAATCGTCAATTAACTTATTCTAGCATGTATTTATTAACTAGCATTTACTATCACACTAACTACCACATTAAACATTCAATTTCCATCACATACACACTTTTTTATTAAATTCAAGCACACACATCAAATGCCCCAGTGAATACACTTACTTGTTAAGCCAAAATAACCCTTTAAAGGCCAATTACACCTTCCTTTTGCCTTTGGAACCACTTGTTCCTTCTTTCTCTGCAACACATATTACAGGAAAGTTTTAGAAAATCTCCTAAAAATCAGACAACCATGAAAGATTATTCTTAGGCACCCGTAGAGTCTAGGAAAAGTAATAAAACCTAAAAAAATCTTACTTGAATAACAATTGGTCACTATTCACCCCATAGCCATAACTCAAAATCCTCTTAATTTTTCTTCAATTTTCCACTTCTAATAGCTTTTAGGGGTGATTGAGGGGTAGATTTATGTGTTAGATGAGAGCAATTAGTGGTGGGATAAAGGGTAGAAAGAAGAGAAAACTCTTTTCTTCTCTTTGATAGTGGCAGAAATTTTAAAGAAGAAGAAAAATTGGTTAGGCTTCCATACAAACCCCAATTAACCATTTTTTAAACCCAATTCTTTGACTTTAAGTTAGTTAAAATAAATAGATGGTCAAAATTAGATCACTTATGATCTAATGGCTACTATTTTCTTTATTCTCTCCTTCAATAATTTAAACCCCTTAAAAACCCTTAGTCCTAACTCCAATTAGCCCATAAAATCATCCTTTCAAGGTCTATTAACCTCTAGGAATCTATGTTTAAAAATTAAGAAAAATTGACTGAAAATCATACTTTAATCAATTCCTGATTTTAGTAAAAATACTTCTTAATATTTAAAAATTCCAATTCCAATGCCAATAGACTATTTGGAATATTTAAGTATTAAGTTGTATTGATCTTGAAATTTTTTGAGCAAAAATTGAATTATTTTATAGTTCAACTTTGCTTACAGCACTATTCACATGACACTACTGTAAAATCTTTTCTTTCATTTTTAACCATTTTAATGACTTCAAATTAACTCCAAATTTTACCCAAAATTATTTTATGACTAATACTTCCATTCAGTGAGATTAGTGTAACCCAGGTTTTAGGAAACAATATACATCCTGGGAAGTATTATTCATAAGCTGGGATTTTTAGGGCATTACATTTCTTTCCCTCTTAAAAGAAATTTTGTCCTCAAAATTACTTGGTTTAAACACCTGTGGATATTGCTCCTTCACTTGAGCCTCACTTTTCCAAGTTACTTCTTTCATGCCATGATGTCGCCACAACACTTTCCCCCAAGGCACAATTTTGTTCTGTAACTCATTA
>CANXYI010364354.1:0-12620 GCA_948208565.1 Hura crepitans | reverse complement strand
ATATTAAAGCAGTACGGTTTATATTAAGCTTTTTAAGTTAATAATTAATGAAAATCTTTTTCTTGAAATTCAGTTAATGCTTTAATTTATAAATACACCTTCAATTACTGATTAGAGTTGCCAAGTGTTGGGATCATTCGGGCCTTTTTCTGAAAGAGGGCCATGGATCCTAAAGAAAACCATCTATATAATTTATAAAGAAACTAAAAGCCCATCAATTTTCTTTTTTTTTTTTCCTGAAAATTCAATAATTAGATTTTAGTTTTTTTTAAAGTTAAAAAAAAAATAGATTGGTTAGCCCAAGCTTCTTTGGTCCTTCTTCTTAAAAAATATAAGAACATAATATTTTTTTTTTATTTGGTATGCATAAATTATATGAAAGTAGTATGCTTGAGATATAATTTTTATTTTAATTTAAATATATTCGTTTGGACTAATTTTTCAACCCATAATACTGATTGAATTCATATATGAACTTCTCTTATGGATGAAATCACCAACTGACTCCAACATATTAAAATTTTGCAAGAAGAATAAGTCAATTTTTCTTGAGGTTGGACTTTGTAAGAGGTAATTATTATTTTTTTAATAGTCATCAATCCAACTCCCCAGTAATTCCAATACCAATAAACAATAAAATTGGGAAAGGAAAATAATATAATATTATAGACTAGAATTTTCTTCTTTTTTTAAGAAAAAGAAAAAGGAAAAGGATTTTAAGGTCTTCCACTAACTTCACTGCTTTATGTAGATGATTAAGTTAATGTCACAGATGGACTAGCACTCCTTTGAAAAATACAAAATGGAAATAAAAAAAAAAAAGAAACCCAATTTGGATTAAAATTCTAGAAACCTTTTTCACATTAGATGTAATTTTGTATAGTTGTTTTTCACATTTCAATTTATTGGGATGTATCCATGAAAAGTCTAGCTGTGAATGTATGTTTACTTTTAATACTGGTCCGTACTTTTATTTATTTATTTATTTTTTGCCTTTCCACTCCAGGAGGAGAATTCTTTTATGGCTGCTCCTTAAACTCTAAATTTCAAAGGCTTACTCCATTTTAAATCATTCCGATAGATTGAATTTATACATGAATCTTAAATTTTTTTACGGATTCAGATTGTAATTCGATTCGATAAATTTATGATGCGGTTTTAATTAAAAGAAGATCTTTTATTGATAGATATATGGATTTCTTTTTTTTTTTTAAGTATTTTTTGTAATTCTCATATAGTCCAGTTCAATTTAAAAAAATGCAGAGATCTATGAAATTGTATAAAAAGTGATCAAATATTATACAGATTTGAGATGATTATAGTGAAATTTTCTCTCTTTTTGCTCGAGAATGTAGGTATCATTGGCCGAACCTCATTAAATTTTTGTGTTGATTTTTTTTTATCTTTTTCTTGTGTTTGTGATTATGGAAATTAACCGTTTTTCTACAGCACAATATCATTCATATTACATGAACGGAGACCATAAGTAGAATTCATAAATATGGATATAATTAGGCATTAAATTTTTTTAAGAATAAAAATAAAATAAAATATTTATCATTGATCATTTTATACCTAATTATCAGAAATATCATCTAAAGTATATTTTTCTTATATTGTCTTTGGTTCTAAGTATATGTTTTGTCCCTAATTAATACTAAATATTAGCAATATCTTACAAAAGCTTCTTAAATTCAAGTTCTAGAAGTTTAAGAAGCTTTATTTAAAGAATGAGAATAAAAAATAAAATAAAATTACCCTAGTGGTGGGGATATTGAAATAAAAACAAGTTAATAAATGATTAATATATAAAAAAAAAAGAAAGATAATATCATCAAGAGTTCAATTAGAAATTGGTCTTCTCCATATAAATTATATACCTTTGTTCTTATTCGGAATTTCTAATTTAGTAGGAAAAAATTTCAACTTCTAGAAGAAAAATTACCAAATATTTTTATGTTTGAAGAAAAAATATTTACTTGATTTGACTCAGGTGTGAGTGGTTAATAAAATTTGACTCTATACGATGTATTTTGAAATAATTACTATAATTTTTTTCCCAAAATACTTTCCCACTCCTTGAGAAAATTGAGACCCATAAGTTTTGCTGTAGTGCATCTTAATTTCCTTATATTTTAAAACATTAAAAGTTTTAATTTATAAAAAAATTAATTTCATAGTCTTTTATTTTCATTGAAAATGATAATTTTTTTTTATCGTTGATAATATTGAAAAAAATTAACTCTACACTATATGGATTTCGAATTCTTATGAACAGTTGGTCCGATAATTAGTATCAATTAAAAATCTTGAATTAGATCCTTTATGGTTATATTAAATACTTTCCATATAATTAATTTAAATATAAGGCATGCATGTGAATAAAAATACAATATTTATCAAAAATTATATATATAACAATCGAATCATTAAGAGAATTTTATGAGATTAAAAATTTTTAATTGAATTATTCATTAATTACATACTTGAAGTTTATGAATAAAAAACATATATATGTATCTAAGAGTTAGTTACGTGCAATTGATCGGTTCGGTTTAGAATCAAACCGAAAGAATTAAAAATCGAATTTTAAAAAATTTTAGAATCGAACCGAAATTTTTATAAGAACCGAATTGAAAAAATCGATTTTTTTATAGAATCGAACCAAAAAAACCGAATTAATCGAAATTATATATATATTTTTATTTTTTTATATATAAAACCCTAAAAACGAGGCTGTTTTACATCAAAACGACGCCGTTTTATATCAAAACGATGTCGTTTTAATAAGTTCGGTCGGTTTGGTTCTTTTAATTTTTATCCTTCAAAAATCGAATCGATTAAATCGAAATTACTGTACAGAACCGAACCGAATAGACCAAATTGTCAAAATTTCGATTCGATTTTCTATTCCGATTCGATTTTACACAACCCTAGTGATTTCAATCAAATCTCATTATTTTTTTAGAAGAAATGTGCCAATAGCTTCTAATTTGACTTTTTTTTAACTAATTTATTTAATAAGACACTGAAAAAATTTTGATTAGATGCTTTTTTTAGTGAAGTGTGCACTCAACTCTCTAGTCAAATACGAATTCAAATAAGAATTTAATATGACGAAAATTAAAATTAAAAAAAAATTCTATATAAAATATTTTGTACGAAAATTTAATTGAAAAAACTTTTTAAAATCAGAAACCTAAAAACGTTTATGTCTAAAATTCAATACAAGTTTTTCCTTAAATAAAAAAAGGCTGCATAATAGTCAATTCGAGGAAAAAAAAAAATATTAATAGAAAGGACTAACTAATGACTTAATTAATAATGACAAATCAAGACAAGTAAAGAAGAGCATTATATATATATTGGATTTTTTTTTAATGTGAATTCAAGATGAAGAAGAAGAACATAAAACAGCCCCTTCCCATTGATTGTATTACGGAGAAATTAAATGTTGTGAGCTCACATTAAAACCTCATGTATGCAATTAAAAATTATTAAGGATGATTAGTGGAGAGAATTCATAAAATTAAGATTGATCTGCACTTAATTGAGATTATATTGAATGGAAAAAAACTTAAAATTTATTTTGAGTTTATTATTATTATTATTTTTTTGTAATTATTGATGTCTCTTGTCTTTTACGAACAAAGCCATTTCTTTTCTTTATAAAAGAAATAATAATAAAATTACTATTCGTGATTCATCCTGTTCGCCTGCCACTGTTAAGAAACTTTCACGTTTCTCATTCTTACTGATATTTTTATCAACATTATTTTCATTGAAAGACTCTTCATCTCCGTCATTTTGGTTGTTTCATGTGGCAGAAAGCATTTTCAACCGTATAAGCTTTAATATTTATTTCTAGTTAATCACTCAATTGTTATTGTAGTGTGTTAAATATTTAAAATTTTATTTTAATACATATTAAATTCATTTTCGATAAGTTATATTGAATAAGAGTATTATTTTATTGAATATGTAAATTATTGTTCAAAGTCATTAATATCGTTTCTATTTTTATTTTATTTATTTTGAAATAAATATTTTAAAATTAAATTTAACACAATAAAAAATTAGAACTTTAATAAAAAAAAATTTCATACCGATGAGCTAAAGATTTTTTTTTTTCAACTTTTCTATTTTGCATGCTTTGAACTGACGCTTGAAATGCTTTCATTGGCACTTACATACCATCGGAAATCAATGAATTGATGCAAATATTCTAATTACAATAAAGAGACCAACTCAGAGATATTTAAAGATGAGTTCACAAGCTAACGCTTAATGCTATACGTTTGATGAACCTCATTTAGTTTCAACGTCATATATTTATCCCTTTATATGCAACTCACCATGCAATGCAAATAGAAGAAAATAAAACACACCAAGCACATAAAATCAGTCATAATAAATCATAAATAAAATAGACAAATAATTAAATATTGCATTTGAAAAGTAATATAAGGAATAAATCAATAGATAAATATCTAAATTTGGGTCTGTTACAAGCTAATTTTGTTAATAAACTTTAAAATAAAATAATAAATCATGTTACACTATTATTCCATGCAAGCAAAAACATGTTTATGAATGAAAAAAAAAAAAAAAGAATGAAAGCACTATTATAAAATCCTGCTCTAGGACATCAAAACATTGTTTGGAAAGAAGAGTGCAAACAGCCTAAACTGAAGTCAGATCCACCCTAGAAAAGCTAGTCCCCTTGTTTTAGCAATTAGAACCAGATAAAGTGCAGCTGTATTGAACTAATGATAACCAAAAGAGTTTGGAAGACAATTATGCACCACAATCACTAAATATGAATTTTCATATTTATTACAAATTCTATTCATAACTACGAAAATTTGTATTAAAACCTAAAATTACATCAAAATATAGAAATCTGATAGTTATATCTTTACATGGACAATCATCCTAAAAATTTTATAATGTGTCAATCATGATTTTCACAGGAAAACCACTATACTTATGCATCAAACATTAATAAATGAGCATAAAAGTCAAATCTGAAAGTTTAGAAATACTAAAGGGTGAACGAGAAGCTCGTGAATTGGAATTAGCATTTAGTGCATCCGAGAATAAATAAATTAGTCTAAACATTTTAATCTTTATGATCGGCTCCAATCCTCTGATCTTTACCAGCACTATTCCTTGTCACGTAATTCTATATCACTATTATTTTAGTTTAAAAATATAATTCTAAATATGCAATATAAAAATAAATTAAATAATCATGGAAGCAAGAAAAAGGTAATGATAACAATGCAATAATCGTGTAAATATATCATAATTAATTAAATAAAATTTTGTGACGCCCTTATTACTAGTATTCTAGAACATCGGATGCATGAGTGCCAGATTATATGTCACAGACACTGTATATACAATATGCTCATACATATGGTCATACTTTTCAAAATCAATTAGTCACATGCATTGACAAGGATACCATTGTCCCACAATTTCTAAACTCAATCGAGCCGTCAATTTTCTTTACCAATTAATCACATTTTTCAAATCATGAGATGATATGAATAAAGGACATGGCTTTCAAAACTTAGCCCAAACTGAAAACAATAGCCTAATCATAGTTTAAAAACATTACAGTCCCAAAACGGAAGCTTATTGAAAACAAAATTAATTGTCCAAAGGAAAAAAATGAACTTTACACAAACATATGCAAATTTCATAGTATGCTCTTATTCTCCAATAGCAGATCCCACTTTGCAAATTGCTTCGTCTGTCTATGCTCGATCTACTACTTATGCATGGAAAACAATGCACTAAGCAATAATGTTTAACGGTACATAATCTAATCCTTGGACATCCATAGATTAACGTAATCACAATAATCATATAACATCATCATAGCATACTCATGTTCATGCATAAACCACTCAAGTTGATCATTGGAATCACATTTATAAACCATGTCACAATACTCGTGTCAATTTTCCACATCTTCATACATATCAACTCCATTTAAATTCTAGATATTTTCATCTCTTCATAATCATATCCATTATTTCTATTTCTCAAAACAATACACTGCAAATAAAGTCAATTAGCTCTTAGGTTTACCATTTTATTTACAATCTCCCAATTACCTTACTATATCCTATTATAACTCATCATAAACTAGTTCTTCTAGTTCACACCAACATGTTCACTTCATTATATTTTCCCTTTACACACAATAGGGATTCCTAGGATCTTAATTCGATTGAACACATCACTATCACTATGAATCTAATAGGCAAATATTCACGTCATCATAGCTAATCACATTAAACATGTTCACTTATCATTGAGAATCACATTTAACATCATTGATCCATATATCTTACTTCAATAATTCTCAGTTTAGTTCCAAATACAGATTATAAGTAGTATTCACAATAAATCTCAATCAAGAAACCATAAAATTGCCATGCATGCCTTTACCTGTACTTACCAATTCAGTCGATGTACTATCTTGTCACAATTTATCACACTTCATTTATACATATCTCATGTTCTATCAGTAACATTTATCAATAAAACAAAAAGTGATCATGTAGCACATGCCTTTATTATTCTTATGCCAGTGTACAATCATAAGTCCAGTTGCCACAAAATCATTGTCATATATCATGCATAAGTATGGTCATTGTTCTATTTACTTGTCATTTATTGTAATCAAGTCCGTTTTTGATCATTTTATTACCTATTGTACCCTGACACTACTCTAGACTAGATAATGGGTTTCACAGTACTCCAAAAAGCAAACAATATGAGTATTTTGAAGAGCAAATAGTATCAATGCTCTTAAGAACAAACAGTATCAGTACTCTGAAGAGCGTACAATATCAGTAACAGCTACTAAGACCTCTAATATGGCATGCCAACTTATCAAATGCTATACATTTAGTCTAAGCATACAAAAGGGCTTGTTGTTATGTTTGATTATTTAGTTATGTATATATCATAGTCTCATTATCATCATCATCTCACAATCACTAGCGTATAACAATTGCATATGTCAACATTCCGTGTATAGTACAAGTTCACTTCAATTATCAGTTGGTATAAGCATACCTCTTATAGTCATTGCATATATGTTTCATGTCGGTAGCAATCTTATAGTGTAATGACAATTATGTAATAATGTTCGTGCCTTTCCTTTTTTAAGGTCAATCAAATCGAAACAACCAAAGACTCGACTTAAATCTCACTCATCGAGTCTCGAAAGACAAGAAGGAAATTAGAGGAATCATGAGTCGTTCCTATTTAATTAGCCTAGAAAGAGTAAATTGGGCACCAAAAGGTAGGAGTTGCCACCCAACCAGAGTTGAGAAATACCTTGTAGGGCCAAAACCAGAGCGGTTCGAAACCCTACTCTTATTTATACCTTAAGTTAACATGGAATTTTAGATTAAATTTATAATTTTATCATTTTTCTCAAGTAGGTTTTAACATTAAAATAAATTACACAATCACATAAAAGAACATATTTATAGAAATAAATAAAGTGCTTCAAATTAAAGAATTTCATACATGAAATCGGGTAATTGATTTTCTTTGAGAATTTTGGTTCTCGCATGCCAATTTATGCAAATAGAATTTATCATTGTGACTTTTATTAAGGAAAAATAAAAATCCGTTTTATTAGGAAAACACCAATTAATTAGATATAAAATGATTTGGTTATTTTTTTATAATGTATAAAAATCATTTTCTACCTATTACAACATTCATGAAATATACAAAGAAATAATTGGAATGAAAATTATATGGTAATTACCTAAAATACATTCTAACAAAAAAGAAATAAAAAATTACATGGAAATTACATAGAGTATATTCTAACTGAACAAAAATAAAATTGCATTGAAATAACCTAAAATACAATCTAACTGAATAAAAATAGAAACAAAAGGAGAGAACAAAGAAGAAAATAAAGGTTAGATAGAATAAATAAATAAATAAAATAATAAAGGGAGAAAAATAATAAAAGGGTTAACTTCACCAGACATTGGACAAGAGAAAAATAGATTAAATTAAATCCCAATAGATCTTATGTAACTCGCATCATAGCAACAACATAATATTAGTATGAAACGAATGATGAAATCGATAGAAAGAATAAATAATAATAATAATAATAATAATAATAATAATAATAATAATAATAATAATAATAATAATAATAATAATAATAATAATAATAATAATAAGGACATGAAATAAAGAAATAATGAAGAAAATGAGAAATAAAAAAAGAATAAATAAATAACATGTAAAAATACAAATAAAAATAAAATAAAAAAAATAAAACGGAACAATATATTAATAATAGACAAATAGAATAGGGCTACTACATCAACTGGTAGATGAATGCTCAAATAAAATAAATTTACCTCATTTAACTAGTAAATAGGCAACAAATAAAATATAATAAAAGGGCACCACGCCTGACTGGCATATAGATGTAAAAAGAAAAAGAAAAGAAATAAAGAAGAAGAAGAAAAAGAATTGGTCGACTCACTGTGTATAATTGCCTTCAGGAGAAGATCTTGAAAAAGATGAATAAAGGGTGTAAAAACTTTTTGAAATTATAAAAATAGCATTTGGGAAGTGTTTTTGAGCTTTTAGGTGTGCACTTACCAAGAAAAGATGACCCCTAAGATTGAAACAGCGTTCACCTTATATACACGTGGACCAAGATGCAAAACGGTTGTTATAGGTAGTGAAATGGCTGTTTTGCATTCAAAATGACCGTTTTACTAGCCAAAATGGGCGTTTTGCCTAAAGAAGAGTCCAGAATAGATTCTGTCTCTTTGGAAAAATGACGTTGTCTCATGAAGGCAAAATGGCCATTTTGATGCTAAAACGGCCTTTTCAGCAAGGCACGAAACAACCGTTTTAGAGTAAAACGACACAGTTTTGCTTAATGGCCCAAAACTAGTAAAAATGGGATTTTTTCAATTTTAAAATATTTTTCCTTTTCTAAATACTTCGTACCACGGGGGTTTTCCCCCCTCGCACCCCCCATGGTGTTAGTGTCGGGCATCGGGCTCGCCCTTTCGCAATTCAAGTTGCATGAGATTTTTGGGTTGGGCAAATACTTATATTCAAAAATTATTTTAAGATTTCTAGAGAGGACTTTAAGTTAGACGTTAACATCTTTATTTATTAGATTTTAGTCATTTTTTCATCATTAGGCAATCCGAACACGAGAGCTCTAAAGACCCAGTGTTTACAAAATAGTTGTCATTTTAAGGCATCATATCATTTGTCAATAAAATCATGCTTTTAACATAATAATAGTAATTTCTTATCTTGTCTTCTGGTGACCCAATATTATTTGTCTTTATCAGTTTATGTTGTATATTCAATGACAATAATCTTTAGGTCACATATTCAACAATTACATATTTCCCCTTATACAAAGCATATATATAACAATTCATGACAAGAGCTCATGTCATGTATTATAACACACAATACGATATACAATTATCATCATTGTGCCCACCTGAACATAACTTCATTTCACCATATCATAACAATAGTAGTAGTAGTAAATTCCATACTTCATGCTCAAAGGTTCTGGAATAGACTTATTAATTGATCACATATTAAGGCACAAAGATAAGTCAAGCACATCATGTTCACAACCTTCATCATTTAATCATACATATCATACTCATAGGATATAAACAGATAGAGGTAATTCATCCCAAAAGTTCTTTTAATTATATCAGAGTACAATGTTTTGGTTTCATATCACTTGAGTCACATATCACTTATCATAATCATGTAGCTTACTGTCACACCTTGACTTTAGGTCCGATTTTCATGAGGATAGAATTGAAATTTGAAGAAATAATTGAGAATAAAATGGATGTATAGATTGTGTAGAGTCGGTTGGTGTGAATTATGGAGCGAAAAATGATCAAAGGGCAAAATGGTAATTTCATGGAAAGTTAGGGGTAAAATGGGAAATTCACTATTCATGATTAAAAAGAGGAGAGAGACATAGGAATAATAAGAAAGTGATATGTGGCCCGATAATGACGAGAAAATGTGAGAAAAATGAGGTTCAAGAGTGGGCCCCAGTGAAAAATGTCCTCGGGCCAAATAGAGTTGTAACGCCCGTAAGCCAAGGTTTTATGAACAAGTACTTTTCTCGGCTCGAGGGATATTCCCAGCAGTGCGAGGCATCATTTCGAGTCCAATGACTGGCATATTGGTCATAAAATTTTCACAGGCTTGAAAGTGGATAAAACGAATGAATTTAAAAATTTAACAGAACCAATAAATTATTTCGAGTCAAGAACTAGTGTATACGGAGATAAAATGAGGTTGTACCGGGACAGCTCCGGTAGGTGTCCGGATGGACCGAAAAATATCATACCCTGAACCTCAAAAATTCCAATGAGTATGATGGAGAAGGAATTTTAATTTTCTTAGGTCATTTAATATTTTTTCTGAATATTTTATTCTGGCGAGTGAATAGTATCAAAAAGTCCACTGTTGAATTTTGACTTGAAATTTTATGTGGACCTTAGTGACACTAAGCAAGGATTTTTAAAACTGAATTAAATATTTTTAAAGGTCTAGAGAATATTTTATGAACTTCTGAAGATTAAAATGACATAGGGTGAATAGTAACCCTAGCTCTCGAAGGAGTTTCGAGCTGAAATTTTGCAGAGCCCTTAGTGAATTTAATCAAGGATTTTTGAAACTAGAATTTTGATTTTTGGAGGTCTATTGGAATTATTTTGTATTTTCAAAGTTTAAAACAAAATAAGATTAATTTGGGTTGTTTGATCAACACATGGCGCGATCGTGGTCATCCACTTTGCTTACGTATCTAAAGGGACATGTGTGTGGCATGGATAGTAGGAAAAGAAGACACCACCCTCCTCCTAAAAATGGCACTATGGGAGCCTCCATTTTTGCTCCTTTTCTCTCCTCCCATGCCAAAAACTCATAAAAATTATATAGTCCTTAACCTCTATGATTCACTGAAGCTATTCCAAGTGACAAAATGGGAAAAGGATGTCCAAAAATTGAGTTTTAAGCACTTGATGAATAGTGCCAAATTGATGTGTAAGTGATCCGTTTCATGGTTTCTTATTTTTCTTAGGAAGTATTTGAGGTGTAGATGTCATTTATGAAAATAGATTGTAGTTTGGTGCTATGTACAATTTTGTAGGAATTTTTAAAGGTTGGAATCATTATGGAAGTTTTGGAGATAGTGGTTCAAGGTGGAGGAAGGTGGATTCAAGGGTTCTGGAGTAGCCTTAACATGTCTGAGAGCCCGCTATAAGTGAATTTAATTGAAACCTATCATGTATGTTAAGAAAAATATGACATTTAAATTTAAGGTGCATGTATGAAAGTTGGAGTTGTATGTGTGTTCATGTATGTGTGCATGTGAAATACATGTTGGGAGGTGTAACTTGAGGAGATAGGATGTTATGGATGTGGAAAAGATGTGTATGTATTTGTTGCATGCATGACTGGGTATATGTCATGTATGCTATGGTATGAGTATGCATGTAAGACATGATGACATGTAAGGTTAGGGTGGTGAATTGATGTATGGCATGTGAGAGACATGGAATGAATGAGAAATGATAGGATTATGTGAAAGAAATTAAGGAAATAGGTTATATGTATAATGTATGTGAGATGGATGTATGGGGACATGATATGTCATAAGTGAAATGAAAAATACTAGATAAAAGAATAAGAATTTTATTTAAGGAATGTGGTTTAAGATTTTAGTGTGTGAAATAATTAATTTATATGCTAAGAATAATGTAAGGTTGATAGAGTAAAGTATTTTAAGATATAAGGGGTTGAAGAGACAAGAAAATAAAATAAAGGAATAGGTTGGTGAGAAAAATGTACCAAATGAATAGTAACTTTTACATAACAATGGACCTATAGCTATCTAAGGAATTCTGATGACCTATAACTGTCTAAAAAATATGACCGGATGAAATAAAATAATATCTATGCCTTTTTAGCCTGCACATAAGTAGATTAAATATATGGTACACTGGGGAGGTAATTAGTCGAATCTAGTTGAACCAAAATGGGTAAAAGTGCTAATAAATTATTGAAAAAGTTGATTAAACAAATTAAGAGACAAAGAAGAAATTATTAATGCACAAAAATGTGGGGATAAAGTTTAAGGAAACTAATGCATGGACATTTCATATACTATGGGTCATAAAAAGAGATCAAAATTAGTAGAGACCTAAAGATATGTTTATAGAGTAATCATTATAAAAAAATTCCATAAAGTATATTGGTAAATTATCTGACAGTATAGAAAATGAATATTAAGTCAAAAATAGTAACAATGGGAATTAGTTAATAAACTTGGGAACTAAATTACTGTAATATAATGCAAGGAAGATATGACATAAAAGCCATCGAGTATAGTTTGAGGAGACATGGAAGTGAGGTAAAACGAACATAAACTAGCAGTTAAGATAAACTAGAGCCATAGGCTAAAAAAGATAAGAGACCATCAACTGACATTAATGAAAGGAATGAAATTTGAGTTGGGGACTTGGTAATGTAATGAGACTAGAAAG
>CANXYI010364351.1:0-10385 GCA_948208565.1 Hura crepitans | reverse complement strand
AAGATGGAAAAATGGTCATGGTGTATGGAAATTAGAGACATAGATGAAATTTATGAAATTACTGTACAAAGGAAGAAAACTAAAGTGTATGATCTAGAATAAATGAGTATAACATGTAATGAGAATGTACACTGATGATTATGTGAAATGATGTAAATATGGCAAATGAAGTGTGTATGTGTGCATGGTGGCATTGTAGTGCATATTGTGTGTGACATATGAATTAGTAATGGTGTTTAAAAATGCATGTAATGTTAATGATTGACATGTGAATTGGAAATGGTAAATGGTAATGTATGTAATGGAAATGGTATCATAAGCAGAATAATATCAAATAGCTATTTGGGATGATAATATGTGATGACGACTGATGAATGTGCACTATGGAAATTGTGTTATGAGATGTGTAATATGGAATGATCGTGAACATAAAATAAACAAGGCACATATGGTACTGATATGACATAATTAGAATGAATAGGTAATTGAAATCTGGCATGACAAAATGTTCTTGAAACATGTAAATTATAAATAGCAAAAGTGGAAATAGAATGGCCCATATATGTTAGACAACATGCTAGATAAGTTGGCCGATCATTCATGGAATATAATAGCTGCCAAGACACTTCGGTGTCATTGACATGATGATATTGATATTTAATTACACTTGATTATATAGTGTGGGTGCAGCTATCGGGAGGTCTAATAAAACTATTGCACATATTCTAAAGTGGGTGCAGCCGTCGGAGGTTCAAAAGGAACACTACACACATATATATTGATTATATTAATGATATTGATTATAATACAGATGCAGTTGCTAAGAGTTCCAACAGAACCATTGCATATAATCTAAAGCAGGTGTAGCTGCCGAGGGTTCAACAGGACCACTACACACTATACTGATGTGATATGATGGTGCAGCAGCCGTAAGGTCTAAAATGTAGGCCACTACACACCATGATCTCAATATCTAGTGCTTAGATATGTGTCTATCAGATATAGGCTAATAACTTGGAAAAAGATAAATAAGTGGCACGATGAATAATTAAACAATTAATCTGCCTAAGAGTGTACATAAAAGTGTTTCACGATTATAATTTAAATAAGTTAGGGAATTTAGGTAACAACTTTGCCCTTGGTGTGAAAAGTAAATAGCTAAATGAACATGAAATCTGAGGGAATACAAATAATGTTCCACAAAAAGGTAAATGACATATAATGGATAATAATAGGTTGTAATATTATAATGACATAACATAACTGGTTAGGCACCATTATAGGATAAGTAAAATAACCTAAGCATTAAATGGCATGTTTTATTATGGATTTGTATATCTAGCATGAATGCATCTGTGTGTGAGCATATTTTATTAAATACATCATAAAGCTTTATGCTTAGCGCATCATATTTTCTAATGTGCAGGTTGTAAATAGATATAGCTTCAACCCACCCCCAGCGTAGTAATGCAGCAACGACAGCTTCAGCTCTTGGTATATTTTTGTATCTTTAGTGTGATGTAAATAAGACTAGTTGCTGCTCATATATACATAAATAGGGTATGGGTTCAGTTTAATCATATGTATGTATAGCTTATAAAAGTATGTTATTCATATAAATTAAATAGATAGAAATAGTGGTGTGAAATTAATATGTGATGTATGCTTGATATAATTTGATATTGAAACTATGATGTATGTTGTGATTATGGTATGATTGATGTCTCTATATGCTGATTGACGACATTGAAGGTGAATTTGAGGTTGAGAATGTTATAGAAGTGTTAATTTCTACAAGTTTATTTTAGGACATGACACCAAGCAGCCATTATGTTGCTAGATTTTTATTTCAATGGAATGGTAATACCATATATGTTTACACACTCCACATCTGGTTTAATGGTACGTGAGCTCAGAATGCTGACCATACCTCTACATTGATAATAAGGTTTTAAAAAGATAATGTTATAGCTAGGTGAAACTAGCTAACGCGTCATCTCTTATTTGAACTAGCGATGGTTCAAGTAAAAAGTGTCACAATGTACCATCTCTCATTCAAATCTAGCTACTAGTTTGGGTGAGGGGTGTCACAATCCAGTTCAAAGAGGCCCATAAATTGGACATCTTTCTATCTATTGCGCATGGCCCCATAATAGGATCCATGCGTATAAAACCTTGAGGCCCTTTTTAGGGTTCCTTCTAAGGCTTTTTTAGGCTTCAATTTGAATCAACCAAAAGCCATATTTATTGTCCTTTTAACCTTTAAAAGGTTCGTTTAAAATCAGATTAAAAAATATACCCTTAATTAGGCCTTTAAGGCCTATCTTTTTTAACACTTAAAAAAGTCAAATTGGGTCAACTAGGTCCAAGCCAAATTTCTCTCTTTCTTATTTATTTCTTATTCTTTCAATGATATCTCATATCATTGAAATATCAAACACTTTAATAATAATTTCAATTTTTTAGGTTTGTGACCTTATGGGTTTCTAAAACACGTTGGTAGTACACAGTGAATTAGAGTCTTAGTCCAACTAGGACTTTTATAATTCAATCTCATTGAACTGATAAATAATTCCCAATTAATAATTCATTTATGTACAAGTCTTGAAAGGTGTCTAACCATACATTAAGACTACTCAAGTGTTGGAAAGTCAAGTGGTTTAACTTAACCTTTCCATATAAAGTTACTATGTAATTACTCTTTTCACCATACTTTATCATGTTTAGCTTTGAGTATGGACTTATGTCAACTCAATACTTTTTCAAGTATATCTAATAAGCCCTAAACATGTTAATTTTAATATTTATATCTTTATTCCCAAAATGCCCTTGTGAATCTCATTCACACTTGCATTTCGCTCTGATAAGAGATTTCTTGAATAAATATATATATTAAATTTGTGAGATAAATTCCCCATTATAATTTGGAGTGGTAAATCCTCTATTAATCACTCAACTACCTTTAAATACCTCAAACTATACCTAATCCCCTAACTATGTATACATTATGGCAAAGTAAAAGCATTAGACTCAAAGTATACCCTTTGATACGTAAGATAACCTTAGTGATATCAAGTTAGAAGATACTTGTACCTACTGATATGATAAGATGGCTTCACTAACATAGATTATGCATCCATGTGAAGATCTCATGTTTGGGTCTCTAATAAACTTGTTTCTTAACAAGCATCCACATGTTAACTCTAAGCATTACCACACTTATAGCTTATGAGAACCATTGTTTGACCAAGGCAAAAAGTATAACCTGTGCTAGTCTATCCTATCTTATTAATACATGACTAGGGATGGTTTTGGTACTTCACGCTTGTATGCAATAGGAATCTCACATCATGAACTCTTCATGATTTCCTCTGCACTATGAAATGATACTGGGGACTTTATTGCAGAGTCTAAAATCCATGTCAAACAAATGAATTAATTATAAAGCACTTATGCAATAAAGAATGCCTTCTATTATAAATGTATGTTTAAATGTACACAAAATATCCCTATTACACATGTGTTAGGGCAAACAACTAACAATATCTCATTTATACTAGAACCAAGCACAATATATCAAATACCTATAGTATTTACATGGAGATGAAACTTATTTTGAGTCAATGCCTTAGTGAGAGGATCAACAGTATTTTGATCTATGAGGACTCTTTCAGTCTTTACACCCTATCTATTAATTATCTCTTGAATTAAATGGTAGTGCCTGAGAACAAGCTTAGATCATTGATGAGACTAAGGTTCCTTTACTTGTGAAAATGGCAACATTGTTGTTACAATACAACGGTATAGGGTCAACAATATAAAGGACCACTCTTAGTTCAGTAATGAACTTCTTAATCCATACTGCTTCCTTAGCTACATCAGAAGCTGCAATGTACTCTACTTTAGTAGTTGAGTCAGTAGTTGTATCATGTTTGGAACTACCAACTAACTGAACCTCCCGTAAATAACATAACCTAATTAGGATTTGCAATCATCTTTACTAGACTAAAAGTTAGCATCAGTATACCCATTAACTCATAAATTCCCTTCTCCGTATACCAAGAAAACATCTTTAATCTTTCTCAAGTACTAAATGATATTTTTGACAACCACCCAATGTTCCTCTCTATAATCAGATTGGAATATACTCATGCAGAGCAAATGCTATATCAAGTTGAGTACATAACATGGCATACATGATGGATCTTATAACTGATGTATATGGAATGTTACTCATGCATTCCCTCTCTTCTTGTGTCTATAGACACATAGACTTAGAAAGTATTTTCCCATTAAGCATAGGATTGAACCCTCTTTGGCATTTTTTTTATGCATGTAGACTGTGAAAGACCTATCAAACTCTTAGATCTATCTTTATAGATCCTTATCCCTAATATATAGGTTACTTCACTAAGGTTTTTCATGGAGAACTTCCTCGATAGCCAAATCTTGACTAATTGAAGTGTTGAGACATCATTTTCCTTGACCAATATGTTATTAATATATAGCACTAAGAAAGTGACTACACTTCTACTAACCTTCATGTAAACACATAGCTCATCTGGATTTTGTGAGAAACCAAACTCTTTAATTATCTTATTAAATCAAAAGTTCTAGCTCCTAGATTCTTGCTTCAATCCATAGATTGATCTTTGAAGGTTGTATACCTTATTGCTATCAGTGGATATAGAACTCTTAGGCTTGTAATATTCACCTCATTTGACAGATTTCCATTAAGAAAAGTTTTCTTCACATCTATTTGCCAAATCTCATAGTCATAATGAGCAGCAATAATAAGCAAAATCCTAATGGATTTAAGCATGGTTACCAGTGAACAGGTTTCATCAAAGTTAATTCCTTACTTTGATAATAGCCTTTTGCTACCTACCTTGCATTATAGGTAACTACCTTACCTTTCATGTCAATTTTCTTTTTGAAGATCCATGTGCATCTAATGGGTTTTTTCCCTTCAAGTGCATCAACCAAAGTCCATATTTGGTTGTCACACATGGAATCCATTTTGGATTGTATGGCTTTTAGCCATAATTCTAATTCTAAACTCTTTAGAACCTCCTCATAGCTTGTAGGCTCGTCTTATTCTATTATAGTTACATTACTAGATGGCTTCTTATAAGGCACTTTATGGTAAAAAATGCAAAACTTGCTTGAGTGAAGACAAAATATATGGATTGGATTTTATTCAACGGACTGAAGAGAAAGTAAAGATGATAAAAAATAATTTGAAAATTGCCTCAAATAGATAAAAGTCCTATCTAGACTTGAAGAAAAAGAATATTGTGTATGAGGGGGGATAAAGTATTCTTAAAAGTGTCACCTTAGAAGAGGTGCTTTAGTTTGGTAGAAAAGAGAAGCTTAGTCCTACGTTCATCGGTCCATATGAGATCATTTGGTGTGTGGGTTCACTTGTTTATTAACTAGCTTTGCCTTTTGAATTGAACAAAATCCACGTGTTTCAAGTGTTGATGTTGAGGAAGTACCTATTGGATCTGTCTCATGTGATTTTAGTAGAATCTATAGTGTTATAGCCAGTATAAAGGAGAACAGTCAAAATCTTAGCAAGAGAAATGAAAGAATTAAGAAATAAGTAGATTCAACTAGTGAAAGTTTTATAAAGGAAACACAAAACTAAAGAAGCCACGTAGGAATGAGATGACATTATGAGGTATCAGTATCCTCACTTTTTTTATCTAGGTAATTTTGCAAATGAAATTACTTAAGAGGGGAAGGTTGTTATGTCCCACAATATGGCCTAAAATAAATAATAAGATTTTTATTCATGTGTGCACAAAAATAATTTTTGAGTTTTTTAAAATAATAAATAAGAAATATTTTACAAAAATGAATAAAAAGCTATTTTTGAGTAAAATGTGGTTTAATCACATTAAATAATTAAAATATGAATTTTTCAGGACTTAATTGGATAAAAAGTATTTTTATAAGGACTGAAAGTGAAAATTGGGTTATGAGCCTTGTGGACCGTTGGATGGGATTAAGTGGGTTAATCCTAGCCATTGGTTATATGAGGTATAAATACCCCAAGTTTCAAATACAGTTATCTGTAAAACCTAAGTGATCATTTTTTCTTTTGCTCTTTTTTCTTCAACTCCAGTAAACCAATTTCATCAATCGATCAAGGTAATTTGTTCTTAACTAATTAATTCAATGTGCATTTGTGTTTCTACTACATCTAAGTTGTATATATGTGTTTTTCTGCTAGTTTTTCTACTTTCATTATGGGAAGAAAAAGAGAGAGAGGTTGAAGTAAGAAGGAGAAAGGCCAAGGGGAAGGCTATTCTAGAAGAGTAATTCATGTGGATCAATTTCGTGCTCTTAAATTCAGTATGTGAATAAGCAATTTTGTGTTTCTTTATGATTTTGACTTTAATTTAGTATTTTAAGTTTCTGCTATAATTATGCTTAGATTGCTTAGAGTGATGAAATTTTGTGAAATTTAGGTGCAATTGCATGTGCAAATTATGATGAAATATGTTAAAATGTTTATGGTTTGAGTTAGATTTGATTTGGAATTGTTTTAATGTGATTTTGTATAAAATTGAGTGAAGTTGTTGCTAAAAAATGTCAATTTTCATGTCAAAATCTATATATAAAAAAAAGAACTTAAGGCTATTACCTTATGTAGATCATGCCCGAGACCTTTCTAGTCTAAAATCTAGGCTTTTAGAATTTTAAAGAAGTCATGACCATGACTTTCTTCCATAATTTTACAAATTCTTTCCATCGAACTTCCACAATGATTTTCTACTATATTTGAGACACAAAATGGATGGAATTTGGCATACATTAAGTATGATTTTTGCGTTTAATCTTGATTGCATGAAAAGAGAGTTATGTGCTAAATGTGAAATTAAAAAGGGCTTTATTTGTCTAAATAAATTTCTTATGTGGCATAATGAATTTATATGTAGCAAAATGGTGAAATATTGTGACCTATTAGGCCCTATATGGTGTAATGTTACATAAGAAGTGGATTATGTGCTATGTGATCAATTATACAGATGAGTTAAGTATGTGAGTTATGCAATGTGAAAGTATAAAACATTACAAAATTAAGATCAATAGGACAAATTGAGAAACTTCAATGAGGTTGTGGAATAATGTGCTATGTGAAAATATTATAGGTATAAAGTGTATTACTAAACATTAAATTTGAGACACAAGTTGAAATAAATTGCATAATGAATTAGAAAGAAATAAACTATACCCATGTATAGCTAAGTTATTGATAGTGTTAGGATTGGCATGCCGATAAGGTTTTTTAGTAGTACTGCATCTTATATGATGTGTCGAGTATAGCAACGTAAGGTAACCAACCATTGTACAATATGTAAGGTTGTTTAGAACATATGTGGCTCTCCAAAGCAATTGTGTTTTGTGGAAATGACCACTAATTTATGAGCTCATACCATGTGTAATAATAAAGGTGCAGTTGCATAAGGTCAATAACCACTACATTTCATTTGTGATACATGTTATTTAGTCTATATTAGTCGAGTGGTACATTGGCCTAATTTAAACAAGTGAACTAATCTAAGTGATTTGAGATACTATGAATCATTGAGATATGAACAATTGAGCATTTATGTATAAGACCTAAATGAAAACTATAATAACCTAATGCATAAGTATGTGATGTATGTTAATCAATGGCAATAATATAACTTGAGCATGCATATGTGTTTGAGAATGTGATGAATGTGTATGTGTTTGAGAATGTAATAAATGAACAAGATAATATACATGTGCGACTTATCCTAAAGGTAAGTTCAGGTAAGATCATGCATAATTAAGTGTGATGTGTTGTTGTAATATGTGTGTGTGTGTGTGTGTGTGTGTGTATACACACACACACACACACACACATATATATAAGCACACACACACACATGTAGAGTGTTAGTGGTGAGGTAAACCAAAGTTGTTTATGCACCACTAAGGATTTTGCTTAGTGCATTGGTTTTCCATACGTAGGTTGTAGGAGTTAACCGATGGAGGAGGTACTTCATGTGGGACACCTACAGCTGACTTGGAAAATGCATAGTCTGTCATATACATTTTATGTTTATGTTGGTTAAGAATTGTAACCAGACATATTTTTAGATTTTTCCTTTGAAACTTTAACATAACAATGTTTTGAATGGTTTATGAGTTTTCCTCAATTTTAACTCACAATTATTTTAAGTTCAGACATATGTGGAAATATTGAGCATGTGTTGAGTTTATGCGTTTGAGAATGTGATGAATGAACAAGTTAATATGTGAATGTGAATATGTTTAAAATCATATAGTGTATCCGGTGCCTAAGACACATAATGTGGCACCCCTCCATCGGATGACTTCGGTCAAGGGGAAAAGGGGCGTCACATTAACAATTGCCTTAGCCTTATACTTTCTTACCATAATCAACACTCTTATAAATTGCTTATTACATGCCCTTTATTCATGATTTTTAGCAAAATTTAAACTTTCATTCATCAGTAATCATTTCATACACTTAAAGGTCACTCTACCCACATTTTGGCCATATCAATATACATATACATCTTCTATCTTTTCTTCATTTAACGTCTTTAAAACATGCATTTATCATAATCTAACTACCTATTATACACACACATCATACCTCATAAAAATACACATATCTAAAGCATTAATCACACACTTCAATTCATACGCATACACGCTTTAATGCATTAATATCATTAGATACACATAGAAATTATCTCAAAACATCCACTCAAGCTTTAATTGATCTTCTCTTTCCCTTTATCTATGTTCTTCCTTCCTTCTCCATGATCATAATAAGAAAAATTCACCAAGAATCAAAAATAAATTCTATAAGCTTTAATTATCCAAATTAACCATATATATCTTCAATTAAGACCTCATTACTCTCTTTAAAAATATAAAACCCCAAAAATAAACCTTTCTTCCAAATTTGATTACTATTCATTCTATATAACATTTGAAAATTCATATAAATTCACATAACCCTTTAATGCAAAATATAACATAATAATAACTCAATTGGGACCTTAAACATATCCCAAAAAATATCAAACTTAAAAAATAACCACTTATTTGAATAAATGATTACTATACATCAAGCTTGAATCCATCCGAATTTTTCAATTTTTAGCCCATAATCTTATGTTTTGTAGGGTAAAGATGTAAGTTGGATATTAAATTTGGGGATAACTAATGAGAATTTGTGATAATTTGGAGAAGGAATGTTCAAAAATAGAGATAACCTACATTAATGGAGGTTTCAGTTCCAAAGAAGAAGAAAAAGGGAAATGTGGTTGCCAAAATGCTCCCTCAAAGATAGATTTTTTTGTCTTACATACCCCTCCATTAATGGCCATGATCAAAATTTTAAAGAGATCCATAGACCCATATTAAAAGTCCATTAACTTTTTTTATTTTTCTCTTTTTATTCCTTTTTCATTTTTTTCCTTCAAATCCATCATCAACTATCCTTATTATGATCCCAAAAATTTATACATATAGTTACCATATGGTTCTGAATAAACCGGACGGAAAAACCTTGATGATCCAATTTAAAACGATACTTTTAGCCTTGTTTAATTTTTACAAAATTCCTATGAACTTCAAAAATTCCAATTCAAATTCCATTGAACTCTTCGGAATATTTGAGTATCATGATATGGCATTCACGAGTCATTTTGGGCAAAAATACAATAATTATCTATTTAGCATTAACCATATTACTATTCATTTTGCACTATCGTAAAAGCTTCATTATTAATTTTAAACTCCTTAATGACTTCAGTTTCACTTTAAGTTTTGCCCAAAATTATTTCTTAATTAATACTTTCATCCTATCTAATCAGTGTAGCCCAAGTTTTAGGAAATACTATTTACACATCGAGAAGCACTATTCATTTATACACTCATTATCTATCGTTAACCATCCAAACGTTATTATTTTCATACCAAACTGCACCCATAGCTTGTTTATGACATATACTATTTTTCTATATGAAGAATATTTTTCATGTCTCAATAGTTACTATTTACAATCCTAGGATTTTCGGGCATTACAAAAGCTTAGAAGTCCATTGTACTTGACCAAGGAATTATGACATGATTTAGCCTTAAAAGTCAATCGCACATTAAAAAAGTACAATTCAATTGTAAAAGCCAATTATGCTATAATATATCAAGCTTTGATTCAGCTTTGCTAGCTAATCAGAGTGTCATTTTATGGGTAAGAATTTTTATGACAATTTTGAGTTACTTTGATGAGTTTTATCACAAATGGTGCATAGAACTCACCAAAGTAAGGGCCACTCTAAGCACCCTAAATTTGGGCTCGTGATGAT
>CANXYI010364291.1:0-17219 GCA_948208565.1 Hura crepitans | reverse complement strand
GCCTAACACGTTTGCCTTGTTCAGCCACTATTAATCCTTCACTCACTACTCAGTGGAAGAGAGTAGGCAAGTGCCTCAGCATAAAAGTACCTATACAACCTAAGCGAGGAACCATATCTTCTGACGAGTACATGACCAAGGGTATGTTCATAGAGAAAATGGTCAAGATGGAAAGGAGAATGATGGCACTAGTTACCAATGCTCTGTCTCATGTACATAATCCACATGAGGTAGGATAGACTTCGGGTACCAATAAGTGAAAGGATATAACTGAAGAGCCTAAGGATGACCTGTAATATGATGATGAGATACAACAGGTGGTAAAGGTTTACAATAGGGTACCCTCTCCTAAGGCACTAGAAAATGACCAACTAAAGAAGTTAAATGAAAAGATGGAGGCCATGTCCCGATTAGTAACTAGGGGTAGAGATATTGACCTGGATGACATTTGTCTAAGACTTGGTTGCTTAATGCCTCATAAGTTTAAGATACTTGATTTGAGCAAATTTGATGGGATTTCTGATCCTCGTACTCATCTAAAATAGTATGCAGTAGCAATGAGAGTGACTTATCTAATAAAAGAGTAAATTATTAGCCTATTTAACATGTCTCTAATAGGCTAGGCTTTTGACTGGTATCACTATCAAGAGAGAAGGATTAAAGAGGATTAGAATGAGTTGGCAAGGGCATTTAACAAGCAATAGGCCAATAATGCCAGTGTTGAGATCACTTTAAAAGATCTAGAACTAATTAAGCAAAAGCCTCATGAGAGTTTTTTTGACTATCTACGGAGGTAGAGGAAAAAGATCCTAAAGATGAGAAATAAGGCTAAAGATATTGACCAAATCATGATGTTCATTAGAAATGCCAACATTTATATGAATAACTAACTTACTACTAAAGTTATTACTACCTAGGAATAGCTAAAAGACATTGCTATTGACCTTAAAGCTAAGTATCAGAACAAGGGTTATAAGAGATCAAACAATAACCCAACTTTTGCAAGTGGAAATGTTAGTAATTAAACTAAAATTGCCGAGTTACATGCAGTTCAAGGCTGCAAGTACTCAAATCTAAGTAAGTCCTTATCATGGTGTTTAAAGAAGCTTACTAAAGAAGAGAAGCTATAGCCACTTCCACATCAGCCATTCAATAGACCATTACCTCCCAATCATAGGCACGATCAGTATTGTGCTTATCATAAAAGAACTGGGCACCTCACGGGCAGCTTTAAACTCTTTAAGAGAGCCATCTAGAATCTTATTAATTCGAAATAGATCCCTAACCCTGAGACTTCATCAAATCCCCTGCCAAAAAATCATATCTCATGCCTCTTTAAATCTGAATTAGCAAAAGAGTATGTGCTTAGGGAAATCTATATGTTCGACCTAGCTATAGAAGTAGGAGTGAGGGTGAGTGAATCAATCCTGATGACCAGTTTTTAGGAAAGTGTGAGTGACTGTGAGGCTAAGGAGAGTAAGAACTTCTGGGATGAATCCTTTAATGAGGATTCTAAAGAGGGTAAGAGAGAACCAATACGAGTTGAGGGAGAAATGGTGGAATGGGTAGGGAAGAATGGTCGAATCCTACTAGAGAAAGAGCCTAAACCCAAAACAAATAAGCATGAGGAGGTGTTAAAATAGCTTAAAAAGATGCAAGCCAACATCACCATTTGGGATTTGCTAATGTCATCCAAAAACCATAGGCAAAAAGTGGTTGAACCCTTAGGTTTAGTTGTTGTTTCCACAACCACCATAATAGATGAGCTTGTGCAAGTGAAGAAAATGGGTAATGCAGGCCTCATTGCATTCTCAGACATGGATTTGCCTCTAGAAGGAAAGGAGCACAATAGGCTCCTCTTCATTAAAGCAAAAAGAAAATGGGAAAAAGATGGGCTGTGAAATGGTGGATGATGGCTTCTCTCTTTGTGTTTGTCTTGCTAAGATCCTAGCTAGTTTAGGGATTAAGAAAGAGGAATTACCACCCTTTAATATTACTATAAAAGCCTATAATGACATTAGGAGACAAGTTTAAAGGTATTTTATAGTCAAGGTGCGGGTGGAACCAGTTGTTAACGAGGTTGAATTCATAGTTATTGACATATCTGCCACCTTCTCTGTCCTGTTAGGGAGGCCTTGGTTTTAAAAACTTAGAGGAGTTCCCTCAACTTTGCATCAAATGATTAAATTCCCACATGAAGGCAATATCATCACCATAAAGGCTAAAGTCAATCATGTTCTCTCAACTCTAGCTAACACTAATCAGCCTTTTAATGGATTCTATGTTGCAGGGATTTACAAGGATTACATAGACCCATTTATGTCTAAAATAATGAATAGGATCGATTTTTTCTCAAGAGTTGGTTTAGCGAAAACTTGCAAAGCATCAGTAAACCTCTATAATTGTATACCTAAAATGATACGAAGGGGCTACTTTATGATCCAAGCAAAGAAGGATATCTAAGAACAAGTAGTTCTTTGGAGGATTATTTTATCAGACAGAAGGGTATCAAGTATGATGGGACCCCAAAACCTGCAATAATAAGGGGACACTACAAGCTTGGATTTGAAATTTTCACCATCATCGTGGATTAAGACTTAGGGAATCTTACTCAAGTTCAGTAGACACAGGAAGTGTTCTCAAAGCCACCAAATGCTAAAGAAATCTATCCTACCATCCTAAAGGACATGCTTGAATTAGAGGATTCTGATTTATTTATAGATGAATTGTACCTTTATGACCTCTTCGAGGTAAATAATTTACTTTTTGATAAAATGAATGATTAATTTGCTTATTTGTATTATTTTTCTCCTGATGGTAATATGCAAACAAATGAATATTACATGAGCATTTTTTACATTAATTGCATTAAAACTAATCCTTTTAATCTTGGCACTAATGAATAACCAAGAAATATAGTAATTGCTTATGATACTACTATCAAAGAAAGGAAAAAATTCGAGATATTTCTAAAGTTTAATATGAAAGGTTTTTTGCATGGAATTATGATGACATACCAAGGATCGATTGAGAAATTCTAGAACATGCTATCCCAATGTATAGTCATGCCCTCCCAGTATGACAAAAACTCAGAAGAATGAGACTTAAATGGGCAAAGATGGTAAAGAAGGAGGTAGTCAAGTTTCTCGAAGCAAAGTTCATCGAAGAAATAGTCTTCCCCACTTAGCTCACGAACATAGTTCCAGTACCTGAAAAAGATGAAAGGGTTAGAATGTGCGTAGACTACTGAGACCTAAACAAGGCATGTCCAAAAGATGACTTTCCCTTACCTTATATAGATGTATTGGTACATAATGTAGTAATGGCTGCTACGTACTCATTTGTTGATGGGTTCTCTAGATTCAACAAGATTTTCATGAAAATAATAGATAAATGCAAAATTTCCTTTATAATAGAATGGGGTACGTATTGCTATAAGGTGATGCCTTATAAGTTAAAGAATGTAGGAGCTACTTATCAACGAATGGCCACCAAGTTATCCATGACATGATGTATGAAGAAGCCAAAGTCTAATGGATGATATGATGGCCAAATCTATAAAAAGGGAAGGACATTTTGAAGCATTAGAAAAGTTCTTCCAAAGGTTGGACCAATTCTACATAAGGCTCAACCCTAAGAAATGTGTTTTTAGAGTCACATCTGGAAAACTGTTAGGGTTCATAATGAGCAATAATGGGATTGAAGTTGACCTCGACTAGGTGAAAGCCATCTTAGACATTTCAACACCATAGTTAGAAAAGAAAGTTAAGGGGTTCCTAGGCAAGATACAGTATATCAGTAAGTTCATATCTAAACTCACTATAGTTTGTGAACATATATTTAACCAGTTATGCAAAGGATAGCCAAAGGAGTGGAATGGCAATTGTGAGAAAGCTTTCTAATTCATTAAGCAGCATCTGACTAATCCTCCATTTTAAAACCCCTGAAATAGGGAAAACCCTTAATCCTATATCTAGCAGTGGAAGGATCTTTAATAGGGGCACTAATTACATAAGTGGGTAAAGCTAAAATAGAGAATGTGGTTTATTACCTAAGCAATAAGTTGTTCCTGTATGAATAGAGATACACAGAAGTAGAAAAGATATGTTTAGGAGTAATCTGGGCATCAAAAGAGCTATGTCACTACATGCAATCTTACAAAGTAGAGGCAATGGCAAGGCATGACCCACTTAGGTACATATAAATTGTACCATCCTTGGTAGGTAAGATAGGACATTGGATCTTAAACTTTTAGGAGTTTGATATCTTTTACATCCTAAAAAGGACCATTAAAGGCCAAGCTGTAGCTAAATTTCTAGCCTAGCACCCAATTGAAGAAAAATAAGAAGAATATGAATTTCCAGATGAACATTTAGGGGCAATATCCCATGAAGGATGGAAAATGTCTTTTGATGGGGCTATTAACCAAAAAGGAGCAAGTGTTGGGGTGTTGGTCATTAGTCCCGAAGGTGAGCAGATGTTTTTAGCAAGAAAATTAGAGTTTTCGACCACCAATAATGTGGCAAAATATGATGCATGCATCTATGGTCTCAAAACTCTATATCAACTGGGGGTAAAAGTGGTTAATGTCTACATAGACTCAATGCTAGTCGTCTAACAAGTAAAAGGTGATTGGGAAGTCAAGGATGAAAACCTAAGTAAATATGTCAAAATACTTACAGATTTTACTAAAGGGTTTAACCGATACACTTTTCACCACATCCCTAGAGAACAAAACTAGGTTGCCAATGCCCTAGCCACCTTGATGTCTGTGTTAAACTTTACCAAAAGGAATCTGCCCAGGCTAATGTACTTCAATAAAATAAGGTTCCCCACCTATACTGGAATAGTCAGCTTTACCATTACATAACCTCATCAAGAACTACTGTAGTACCATGATATCTAAACCTATCTAGAAATAGGACAATACCCAGAAAACACAATTGAGAAAGACAAAAAGGCTTTCCAAAAGTTATCCACTCAGTTTATCTCATTCCAAGGCATGTTGTATAGAAAGATAGGTGGACGAGATTTAACTCAGGTGTCTAGATAAATTAGAAGCCTAAAGAGTACTCGAGGAGGTGCACGATGGGGTATGTAGTCCTCATATGAATAGGAGGAATCTAGTAAAGAAAATCATGAAATTAGGATATTTCTAGCTAATCTTGGAATCAAATTATTGCAATTTCATGAAAACATGTCATAAATGCCAGGTATATGGGAACTTGAGCCATCTACCACCTACTAACCAAACTAGCTTGTCATCTCCACAGCCATTCTTAATTGAGGGAATAGAGATAATTAGAGAAATAAGGCCATCAACTACTAGCAGGCATAAGTTCATAGTAGAAGCAGTGGATTACTTCCCAAAATGGGTTGAAGTTGATTCTTTCAATAAATTAGGGGCAAGACAGATGGTATAATTTATTGAAAGAAATATCATCTATAGGTAAGGATTACTACAATAGGTCATTTCAAACAATGGGGTACAATTTTAAGGAGAAATTAAGTGACTTTTATAGAAGTATAGGATTCAACATCAAAAGTCTTCTCCATATTGACCTCAGGCCAACAATGCGATAGAGGTTGCAAATAAAAATATTAAGAAAATTCTGCAAAAGATAACTATCACTTATAAAGATTAGGCAGATATGTTACAATTTACATTATGGGGATATAGAACCACTATTAGAACATCTACCTAGGCCACACCTTATTCACTGGTATACGGCATGGAGGTAGTACTACCAATTGAGGCCGAAATACCTTTATTAAGGGTGGTGTTAAAAGCAAACATACCTAAAGCACAATGCTCTAAAAGGAGATATGAGTAGTTGGCATTGATTGATGAAAAACAACTTAAAGCTCTCTATCATATACAATTATACCAGAAGATTACAATAAGAAAGTCAAGCCTAGAACCATACGAGAAGCTGACTTGCTACTCAAATAGATCAGACCTTTATTATCAAATCCTAGGGGAAAATTCAAACCCAATTATGAAGGTCCATATTTGTGAAGAAAGTACTTAAACATGGGCGCATCAAGATTTTAGATCTAGGGTGTAACAAATTCTCAGATCCAGTCAATGCAAACAGACATAAGAAATACTTCTTTTAAAAAAAAAGTCTATTAAGCCAAAAACCTGAATAGGGCAGTTTAGGCAAAAGTTAGGACACCTCGATGAGGTGAAAACCCAACAAGGCACTTCATGCAAAATTAGGGGATTTGAGAGAGAATGTCTAATCAAGAAAAGCTTTTTCAAGGCTAATTGGTAACGACAATATTATTAATGGAAATTAATACATTTGCCAAGATTAATGGGCTTAGTCTCAAATGCACTTAATGACAAAGATGCTTTGGTCATGATCATTGATATTCAAATTCCCATTAAGGAAGGGGTCATACAAGTAATTAAATTCAACATACATTATTTCTTTTCAAAATAATGAACATTATCTTCATTTTACTTTTTCAACACTAATATTCTATTATCTTTATCACCATTCAACATCCACTGATTGTAATGTTCATCTGTATTAACAACATCAATTATATAATTAGGCACATCCCTCAAGATGGTGTGTTGTTCCCCCAAGTTAGGAAAAGAGGGCAAGAAAAAATGTGTCAAAAGACCACTACAAAATCCTAAAGGCTTAAAAGGTACTGCCTACACTAGAGCAAATTACCTCAGAATGCATAAGGGGATACAGTAGGTAGTATACCTTAACCTAATTAGGGGGACATAGCTCGCATGACAAGAGAGAGTGAATGGTTGATTTTCCACCAAGGACACCTCTATTGCACTATGACAGCTGTGTTAAGCCATAGAGCCCATTGGTCATATGAATCACACTTTATTACAAACTTCCTCTCACAATGATGGCATGAGTTATACTTCACCCAAAGTTTTTTAAGTGGAGGAATGAGCAACCCTAACTTCTCTTGCAACTAAATATGAAAAAAAAAAAAGCTGTTAGGTTGGAAAATCCATAAAGGATCACCTAAGTAAAAGTTATGCAGACCTATTACTACAAAAACTTTCACAAGCGTACCAGGCAAAAATTAGGGTCATAACAAAATTAAAATGACACATACCTATAAGAGGAGCAAACTCCCTGCCATAAAATCAAAATCCCCTTTCTTTAGGGCAATTAAACCTCAGATGGTTTTAGTAGAAAAATTAAAAAAGGGTTATTACCAGAGCATATTGTAGTTAGAAGGTGAAAGATTTGGAAATCACAAGACTTATCTTAGAAAGTAATGATGACCTAGCTCCCAAGAAGGCTTACCAAAATGTACTTCACCAATTCCATTGAGCCAACAAGAATTTGATGGTTATAGTCTAAAATTGCTCACAAAGGAATCGAGCTTACATCTGGTACTATTTTTTGAGCCATGACAGGAGAAAAGCCTAAAGCAAGAATAATATCCATAGGGTAATGATATATAATAAAAGGTAAGGGTAAAGGGGTATCTAAAATAATTTGGTACTCTAAGATGGCAGCAAAGTCTTCTAAGATTTAAGAAATCTCTTCTTGACCAAACACAAAAACATGGAAGATAGGGTCCTAGTGCTGCACTACGACATTTAAAAAATTGGGGTGAACCCAAACCTTCCTCATAAATTGAAGAGAAGAAAAGGGGGTAAGAATAGGGGAAGTCTAAAAGGCCTTCAGTTCTAAAGTCTTAGACAAAACCTAATTAAAAGAACACATAACGAAAGCATGAGGTGAGAAGGTGAAGGATGGGATATTTATAAGTTAAAAATCCTATTCCTCTTCCTACTAGGAATAAGAATCCAAAAAATGCGAGGAAGTCCACGCAGACCTAGAAACATCATCATAGTCTATGCAGATCAAAAGATACATGTTCGTACCATCATTAAGCAAGGTCTACGACAATATTTAGGTAATGTCCACTAGAACTAAGTCACTATAAGTCCACCTGGATTAAATTTATTTTTAGTCTACATAGACTAAAATAACTTAAGTTTATACAATGTGCAAAGGAAAATAAAGCACCCATGATAAATGAACTCCAAGGGCAAATATGATTTAAAAAATTAAAAATGTGCATACAAGTTTAAAAGTTTGGAAATAGGAAGTAACAATTCCTATCCTAACCAAAAGAGAGGGGGGATGCCTCACATTCTATTCTCCTACATAATAAAAAGAAAAAAAAAAAGAAAGGAAGGGGTACCTCCTAACATACTCCTCGAAATCATCTTTTTCCTTCTTATCTTCATCCTCAGAAGAGATCACAAGCTTCTTAGCCACCTTAAATGCTCTCACCTTCCTTCGAGCCTCACATAAGGTAGCAACCCACCTCAACAGCTCATTCTGTAGGAAAAGTAGAGGATCAATGTAACATACATTACATATATAACATATACAACACATATAACATGCACAACATACACGACATTCACAAAATTAACCATTACAAGAAAGCTACTAATAGCAAGCACTTGGATCTCATCAATCATGGCTCTCTAGAATGACTCCATCACTTAAGCAGTCCTCTCCAAAGGAGCTTTCTTCACCTGATCAAAAGAAAAAAGCATAAGGCATAAGTATTGCTTAAAGGATCCAAGTAATGTGAATGGCTAGCCTAGTGACCTTACTAATGTGGTATTTTTAGGCCCGAAGGGAACTAGCCAACTCTCCTTTATATGAAGTCAAGTAGAAGATAGCTCCCCATCAATGCCATTGTGTATGTAACTCAGCTCTAGGATATCCACCAAGGTGCCAATCACCTCACCAGGCGAAGAGGTCTGACGAGTAAATGGACTTAGAACTCCACTGTGAGCTAGGGGAGGTGAGAGCTGAGAGCTAGAAGAACTAAGGGTAGTTCTAGGCTATTTCCTTGATGAAGATAGACTAGCCCTAGAGACAGCAATAGGCTATAATGTCGCGCATAAAGTCAAGAAATGTCATAAAAATGAATCAAAAATTAAGGAACTCACCTAAGGTGGAGGAGGTCCCAATGTGTATGGAACTTGCTAAAGGAAATGAGCTAAGGCACAAGAAGTATAGCCCTTTACCCCATCTTTTACTAATGTGGCCCATGGAATTCCCATAGTCATGCGCTACACAAACTCTAAATTATCTATATACATCTCGAGTAGCATCGCATCAAAAGAAGTCAGAAGAATAAAGGGAACATCAGGCCCTAAGTGCCAGCTCACAACTCTCTCTCCCTAAAACCAGCTATAGGTCTTTGGAGTAGTTAGTTGAAGGTGGTAGAATGATAAGCCTTTAATAAAGAATAAAGAAAGGGGCAGTTCAAGGATGGAAAAAACCTATAAAGCCAAGTTGACCTGTATAAGTAAGTATTAGTTACAATTGAATAAACAGCTTATGGAGATTTTTAACTTAATATGCAAGAATACTTACATCGGTCCAGACCCGAGAGCTAAGATATTGGCGGTGCTATATTAGAGAAGCTACGTTCCATAGACCTGAAGAGGGACGCAGCCATCTACCCATCATTGGATAGTGGTGAGGCATATCCAGCTCACAAGGACAAGATAATAAATGAAGGTCATAAGACCAAACCTGAAATGACAAAAGATGATAAAGTCACGAAGAAGCTTTAAAGGGACATAAGCTGATAAAGGGGAGTTTGCTTACAAACACGCCTGACACGAAGCCATGGATAAATTGGTGGCTCTTTTTAGATCACACAGTCATATCCAGACTCCTAAACATCCACCCAAGAGATGAGCAACACTAGTTCCAATTGCCAATCTTGTTAACTTCCTCCAACATAGGGAAAAAACTCCAGCTTACCATGCCATTGGCATTGGTGAAGAGGGTGGTACCTATCAAATAATGAATGAAGCAGTGGGTATACTAATCAACCTCCAGCTGACTTAATGGGGACTCTTCTCCCAATCTCTTCTACAAGTCAGTGCAGCGAATGCTTCCTACTCTATCCTAGGGAACAAAACCTAGAAGTTCTTTCACCTCCTACAACCTCAACGACGGGTGATGATAGTAGGCATTAAAAGTAATTTCATATCCTATGTAAAGTGCCTAAGTGATAAAGGCCCAATCGAAAGGGGTTATTGTCATCTCGCTAAAGGCCAAGTGGAAGGTGTGTGTGGTGTCCATCCACCTATCTAATAAGGCCCTTAAAGCCTACAAGTCACGATAGAAGTCTCTACAAATGAGATGGTCTAAGAATGTCTAAAAACTAGTTGCCTAAACCCTATTCTTCATTGACACTGGCATAGTATATTACCATTGCTAGGGTCTACACAAAGTGCCCCCACAGTTAAGACACATCTACAAAAGGAAAAAGAAGTAAGAGTTAACATAAGTCTACATGAACTAAAATATTATAAATAGGTCCACATGGACCAAGAAAAGAAAACAAGCTAGTGTTTGCATGAACTACACTCATAGACACATAAAAAGTTCACATAAACTACAGTCACAATTAAATAAAGGTCAGCACATATATAGCATAGCCATCCATAAGTCCCTATGGACCTTGTAAAATAGATCATGCAGAATAATCACATAACATGTCATAGAATGGTATGAAGACTAGGCTGAACGAACCAACTGCCCTAGTGAACTAGGTCTACACGAAGCAATCATGCCCTAGCCAACTTAGTCCATATGGATTATCGAACCAAAAAATTTTCACAATGCAAAAATGAAGGAAAACTTGATTAGAATAACAAGAGGACACATAAAGGAAAGAAAACACACCTAAGGGTAGACCTTTAATTAGGTATAGTGCACCAAGTCCACTAAAATAGGGATCAGGTCACCAAAAATAATCCTATTCATGAGAGTAGTATTTCGAGGTTGGTTAATAGTAGTAGATGGTACAAAACTAACTGTAGTCAACATGGAAATGTCCTCTAGTAGAGGAGGAGAGGGGTAAGACCTTGTCCCTAGTAAAAGAACGATGTTGGTTAGAGTTCTTTCACTGCCATTAGAAGATGATAAGTGAGAAGCACTAGTAACAATACAGGCCATCAAAAAGTTACCTATTTGAGAGAAAAACAACAAAGAAGGGAAATAGAAAAGGATGCAAATGAGAAATGAGGGGGAAAAGAGACGGTTATTATTCTATCACGATAAGTCCGCATAAACTTCTATTTTGTTAATCTACACAGACGTCTTCCTAATGAAGTCCGTGCGGATGTTCTTCCACCTTATTCCTGAGAGTCAGTCTCAAAATTATTTCGCATGAACTTTCTTTATGATTAGTCTACACATACTAGGACTAATAATGTTCGCACAGACTTTTTACAGCCCAATCCAAAAGAATAAAAAGAAAAAGGGGAATACCTCTCAAAGGCTAAACCTACTCTGTAATAAAATTTTTTCATAATCTAACTAATATTTCATTTTTTGTAGGATCGACTCAAAGTTCCATCCATAATTTTAGATCAACACTAACATCAATCCACTAATTTTGAATCAAGCCCAAGTTCAATTCACTAATCTTATGTTAACTTTGAGTTCAATCCATTATTTCAGGTTTAGCCTTATAAGCCAATCCATCATTTCGAGTTCAGCCTGGTAAGCCTATCCATTATTTCAGGTTTAACCTGATAAGCCAATCCATCCTTTCGAGTTCAACCTCATAAGCCAATCCATCAATTAGGGTTCATGCCTCATAAGCTAATCCATATTCAATATTGAAGTCTCCATCAAAGGACACTTAGTAAAAGTATGACTAAAAGAAATTGATAGGTAAGTATCCCTGACTCAGATACTTTGATATGTATTATTGATATATAGCATACACCAAAGTGGGACCAACTATAAACACCACACCCATGACCTATGATGATAGCTAGAGATTAACTCTCAAGCATAGCATAAAGTCATTAAGTGGTCGATCCGCATGGACCTACTAAACAAAATCTACACAGATTAACTACATGAATAGGCTAAGATCTAGTCAATGAAGCCCATGGACCAGCATACCAAAAATCTTTGTCCCTGCGGACTAGTATAAATAAGTCCACAGGGACTTATCGATAGAAAAAAGCACTCCGAAGGTAGAATTTTACCTATTCAATCTAGAGGTTAGAATTCCATCAAGATTAAGACTCTTTCCTAGATGAAAATAGGAAAACCTAAAAATACTAAGTATATATACTTCTCTAATTCAATAGAGAAGGCAGAGGCTAAAAAATTACATTTTGAAAAATACATTCAAATAGTAGAAAGCATCTAAAAAACTATGAGAACTTGATCCAAAGATAATTTGAAATATCCTCATTCAAAGCTTGAGATCTTTGTGCTATTGTTTGAAGAGGCTTCTTGTTATGGTAATATATAAGGTCTATGGTATGTTTCTTAATGTTTTATAGGCCCATAATCTTTGAAAATGATACATAAGTTCCCACTTCTATTTATGATAAGTATGTCATTGTAGCAATATGTAGGATGTAGAATTGATCCTTACAACCAATGTTAAATATGTGGTGTTATGGTAATAATCATCACGCGAATTTAATCTTATGTATGGTTAAGTTAGCACGGACTTAGTTCCTTTAGGCACAAGCATGATAAGTTAGTCCGCACAAACTTATTTCCCTTATTTCAATATGACAAATTAGTTTGCACAGACCTATATCTAATGAATGTGATTGTGTACTTTAAACATCTTGTTATACACTAATTGATAAACGTGAATCATTATGTTTATGTGTTGATGTTGTATGTGAAGGCATGTACATATGTGCATGGGATTGATAGGCAGTCTACATAAACTCCCTGTCATGAGGGCTTTAGTCTGTATAGACCTAGATATAATGAATTTTATGATAGCTCTTTAAAATATGCTCTGTTTGTACAATCATTTGTTCTAAATACATATGTTTCAAATATGTTCATATTTTGTTTATTATAGATTAATATTTATATAACCTCAATTTAACTTTATTTGACTTTGTTGTCATATGAGTTATTGACTAGATTTCCTTACTAGACAAAATTGGGATGGACTTGACTTACCCCGGGAGATGGTCCGCATGGACTAAGATGAGACCTCCACAACGTCCACATCGACAAGATGATATAGAAGCGAACCATTGTTGTGCTATTATTTGTTTCCTTTAGTTATGTACTTATTATGCATTTTAGCTTATTTTAGGGTTGTAATAGCTAGTATATAACTTATTTTACATGCTATGACCTAACCTTCATAACAAATGATTTTAAATATAATTAATTGGTGTTTTTTCAATAAAATATATTTGTATTTTCTTAATCAAAAGTCACAGCAATAAAATGTACTTTTAAAGGCCGATCTCCTATAGATGGGAGTTAGGCAACTACCACTAATTCTTATGGGATTATGGGTAATTGCTAAGTTAATTAATAATTAATCAGTGACCCATTTTTTGATGTATATATATGTTGTATTTTGCGAGTATTGCAATTTACTTCCTTTATATGCAAAAGTGATATGATTTATTTAAAGAATGGTGTATGCTTAATTAATAAGGGACTGATAAATGATATAATATACATAGATAACATATTATAAAGGCATAAATAAGATCTAAAATTTTTAACCTTTCGGGTACAGAAGATCAGAAGTCCTGGTGTAGAGGCTAGGTGGCGACTCTACTAACTACTCTCATCCCCAATAAAAATATCATAATCTCTATAGCATCCTTAGAATGATAAAATCCCCTAGGAAATAAAAATAAGAAGGGAAGAAAATCACTTACACTTAAAAATTGGTTTTTGAAACTCCTTTTTATGTACACTTGATGTTTCTTGAAATATGTGGCTATATATGGCCTTTAAAACCTTTAAGGACTATTTGGTACATAACAAAATGGATTCTTGGTGATAATTAGAGGCCAAATTGAGCTTAGTAAGCCATGGAAATAGAGGAGAAAGAAGAAGGGTGGCATTGAGAGGAAATGAAGAAGGAAAGGAGAGAATGGTTGAAAGGTGACTAGGTTTTGCCATGTGGAGGCTTAAGTGGCATAAGGAGGTTTTTATAGTGTGGCTGGGTGTCTTAGATGGTGACATGTGTCACCCAAGCTTTTTGAAAATGTTTGATTTCGTCTAAAATTTAGGAAATTTTAAAAATTCACTCAGACCTTGAAAAATTGTTGCCTCAATTTTTAAAATCCTTGATTGGTCTAATTTAGGGCCTCGCAAAATTTCATAGCCTAATTCTCACTGTAGGGTAGTTAACTAATTACCTTGATTTACATGCAAACCTCAAAATTTAAGAAAATTAGTAAATGACCTCAAAAATTTCACCAATGGTCTCAAAGGTGTTTTTGATCTTCAAGGTATTGTATTTTTAGGTCTGTCTGGGCATATCCTAGGTCATTCTCAGCCCAAGTCCATTTGAGCCCACAAACCACTAGATTTTGACCTAAAATAATTTATTAGTTCTGTTGAATCTTTAAATTTTATCATTTTCATAATATTTAAGCCCCTGAAAGTTTCATGACCAGTATAGTACATCTTGCCTTAAGCCTTATAAAGGTGATCCAGCACTCCAGGCACACTTTTTGAGCCTCGGATGTACTATTCACAAAGCCTTGACTTATAGAAATTACAAATAACTTTGTTATATAAGAATAATAGGGTTATTATACAATCCAAGGAACCATAATCTTTTCAATGATCTAAATACGTACTCAGCTATTACCATCTTAACAAAGAGTTAGCAACAAGGTAAGATGTAAAGATTGAAAGTCCCCACTAATGAGAGTACTATTGATCCTCTTAGTAAGGCACTATCTTAAAGTAGATCGATCTCCATGTAAATAATTTACTTATTTGGTACATGGGAGGTTGGCTCTAGTGCTAGTGGGAGATTGTTAGTACTGTGCCCTTAAGCTTGCATGTAATAGGGATATTTTTTATAAATAATAAACTTTTGTTTAATATAAAAATGCATTCTTTATTACTATAGTGTTTATGTTAATTTATTTGCTTGATATGATCTTAAACTATGTAATAAAGTCCTTGGTATATTCATAGTGTAGAGGAAATTATAACGTGTTTATAATGTAAGATTCTTATTCCATGCAAATGTGATAATAACTAAATATCCCTTATCATAGTATTAACAAGATAGGATATTGTTAATTAGATAGATCAGCACATATTATAGTTTTTGATTGGATCAAGCAATTGTTCTTACAAGTTGTAAAAATAGTGACATTAAGACTTAACATTTGGATGCTTACTTGGGAAGTAAGCACATTAGAGACAACCATGAGATATTCACCTAGATATTTAATCTATGATAGTAAAAATATCTGATTAGATTAGTGGTATAAGTATCCTTAGACTTGAGATCACTAACTATCTTAAATATGGAGTGATATACTTCGACTCCAAAGCTTTTACTTCAAACAAGAAGTATATATAGCAAAGTGCTTAGGTATGGCATGCCATATTTGAAGATAGGGCAGTAATTAATAAAGGATTTGTGACTCTAGATTATAGTGGGGAGTTTATCTCAATATTCTAATGAGTAATCTTTATTTAGGAATCTTGGGCCAAAGTTAGATGCCATGTATGAATGGGATTCATAAAGGGCATTTTTTAATAAATGTTAAACTACTAGAATAATATGTCCAGGGCTTAATTAGACATACTTAGCTAAGCTTTGAGTTGATACAAGTCCATATATTAAATTGGATGGGATAAAAGATGGTGAAAGGAGTTTATTGCACTGTAACTCTTTATAGAAAGGTTAAGTTAAACCATTTGAAATATCAAGCACTTATTTAGTCTTTATGTGTGGCTTGACAACACTGTAGACTTGTACGTAAGAGGATATTGATTGGGAATCAATTGTTGGACCAATTGGACTAGACTAATAAAATAACAATTAGACTTAAAATTTTTTCCACTGTGTACTACCAATGTGTTTGGAAAACATATAGGGTGACACACTTGGATGAGTAACTTAATTCGATAAAAATACAAAGCATTTAATTACATTGGATGTCATTAAATAAGAAGAAATAAAAATGAGAAGGATTATTAGGCTTGGAGCATAAAGAAAAGCTTAAAACAATGATTAATGTTTTATTAAATGTTTTAAGTGACTGAGTCAGAATTAGGCCTTTTAATTAATTAATTAAAAGCCCATTTTTTTGTTAAGCCTTTTAAAAGTTTAAAGGTTGAAAAATATGCCCTAAGGCTGAATAAAAATAGTATAAAAACCCTTGTGAAGTCATTCACAAAATGAGAGCCACAACAAAGAGAATGGTTCTTTGCTATTGCCTTAAATTCACCTTCTTTTAAGCCTTTTGCATTATTGTCTTGTGATGAACTTCTTGATCCATACTACATCTAACAATCTCTCACCTGTAATAGAGCCTATCTCCTATGAATCTAAGACCTATACTATTTACATATAGATCAAATTTATTTTGTGATAGTGCCTTAGTGAGAAAATTAATGATGTTCTGATCATTAAGGACTCTGTAAATCTTCATAGCTTACTATGATACTATCTCTTTAATGAGGTGGTAGCACCTATGTACAAGCTTGGATGGTTAATAAGACCATGGTTCCTTACACTATGCATTAGCCCTATTGTTGACACAATTTAAAGCTATTGGGTCAACAATAGATGGTACCACTCCTTGTTTAGTGATGAACTTCTTGATTCAGACTATTTCCTTAACTGCAATGTACTATGCTTTGGTCATTGAATCTATAGTTGTATCCTATTTGGAACTCTTCCAACAAACTGTAACTCTACAAATAAGTACATGAAACCTAACTGAGATTAGCTATAACACCCCCTACCTAATCCTTAGTGGAACCCGATAAAAGATGCTACTTCTCAAATGTCACCCATCGTAAATCTACCCCAACTGTCATTCACTTAACATTTCTTATCCATATTACCCGGCTTAGACTTCTAGGTTATTTTTGTTTGGTTCTCTTATTAATATCCTCATCATAACCATAATATGCTCTTATGAACATTTTATTCCATAATTATCAGGTTTACAAAAATTTCAATAGCCATTGTGAAAAGATAAATTCTTAAACTTGCATAAAAGCACTACAAAACTCATCATTATCACTTCACCCATATTCTAGACCTATCTAGTCCTCTAGCCATTAAGTCACATCACACAATCACACAAACACAGTGTCTCAGACCCATATCATTCAAAACATGTAGTTAATCAGACACATATATACATTTACATTTACATCTCTAATTTATATATTACA
>CANXYI010364233.1:0-18877 GCA_948208565.1 Hura crepitans | reverse complement strand
GCAGGAGCATGCTTCATTTATGGATCACGAGACCACTGGCAAAGAGATTGGCCTTAGAGGCCAGCAGAGGCAGTCTAGACACAAGCCTTAGTTGCCGCTACAGCTAGTAGACCATTGAGGCCACTAAGACAAGAGCAGGCTACCACCAATCAGAGAGGGAGATTAGAGGCTAGAGCTCCGGCATGGTAGTATGCCATATGTGCTCGAGAGGATGTAGAGGCTCCGAACATCATAGTTGGTACATTTTCCTTACTTGATGCTTATGTACTAGCTTTAATAGATCTAGGATCCACACACTTGTATGTTTGCACCACACAAGGTAAGGATAGAGGACTAGAATTAGAACCTATAGATGTAGACATTCAAGTCAGCAACCCGATAGGTTAGAGTGTGATAGTGAACATTATGTATGGACACTGTCCTCTGATAATATAACATTAGATTTTTCTAGCCAACCTGATAAAGCTACCCTTCACTGAGTTTGATATCATACTGGATATAGATTGGTTGTCAGAGCATAGGGCAATGATTAATTATGAAAAGAAGAGGTTGAGTCTTCAGACCCTAGATGGGCTAGAGGCGATGAATATGGGTAATAGAGACTCCCTACATAATATGATTTCAGCCATGGCAGTTAGGAGACTTATTCGGAAGGGATGTAAAGCTTTTTCTAGCTGCAGTGATAAAAACTAGTGCCCACACCCCAAGCTTAGATCAGATACTTATTGTGTTTGATTTTCTTGACGTATTCCAGATGAGTTACTCGGATTACTACCACATCAGGAGTTAGACTTTAGTATTGAGAAATATCCGGGAGTGAACCTAGCCTTAATCTCTCCTTATAGAATGGCACCAGTAGAATTGAAGGAACTAAAAGTAGAATTGTAAGAATTAGTGGATAAAGGCTTTATTAGGCCTAGTGTATCACCTTGGGGAGCCCCAGTGTTGTTTGTAAAGAAGAAGGATGGAACACTACAGTTATGTATCGATTATAGGCAACTAAATTGGGTGAAAGTTAAGAATAAGTATCTATTGCCTAGGATCAATGATCTCTTTGATCAGCTACTAGGTGCTAGTGTCTTCTCCAAGATAGACTTGAGATCAGGGTACCATTAGCTACGGATTAAGGAGAGTGATATCCCTAAGATGGCTTTTAGAACTAGATATGGACATTATGAGTTCTTAGTGATGCCATTTAGGCTCACTAATGCCCCAATAGCATTTATGGATTTGATGAATAGAGTTTTCAAGTCGTACTTGGATTAGTTCATGGTGGTGTTTATTGATGACATATTGGTGTATTCTAGATCCCAAGATGAACATGAATAGCACCTCTGGATTGTGCTGCAGACACTATGAGAAAAGCAGTTGTATGCCAAGTTGAGTATGTGTGAATTTTGGCTAGAAAAAATGGCATTCTTAGGTCACATTACCTCAATTGAATGTATCAGGGTGGATCCAAGCATGGTGAAGGCAATATTGGAGTGGAATCCTCCTAGGAATGTGACTGAGATCCGAAGTTTCCTAAGATTGGTAGGTTACTACAGGAGATTCGTGAAAGGGTTCTCAATGATTGTTGCTCCACTGACAAGGTTAATTAGAAAGGATGTGAAGTTTGAATGGGACGACAAGTGTTAGGCTAGCTTTGATAAGCTAAAGTGGATGCTGACAGAAGCTTTTATCTTGACTCAACCAGAATAGGGTAAGGAGTCTGTGATCTACAATTATGCATCACACAACAGACTTGGTTGTATATTCATACAAGAAGGAAAGGTGATTACATATGCTTCTAGATAGCTGAAGCTATATGAAATGAATTATCCGATGCATGACTTAGAACTGGTAGCAATACTCTTCGTATTAATGGTGTGGAGGCATTATCTATATGGAGAAAGATGTTATATCTACACGGATCACAAGAGTTTAAAGTACTTGCCTACACAGAAAGAGTTAAATTTGAGGCAGCAACAGTGGATAGAGTTGATCAAGGACTATGATTGCTTGATCGACTACCATCTAGGAAAGGTGAATGTAGTTGCAGATGCTTTGAGTCGGAAGATGATAGCTACACTGAGAGTGATGTATGTTAGAGTGGAGTACACTCTAGAGGGTGCAGTGTTAGCTGAGTTGCTAGTCAAGGCTGATTTTCGATAGCAAGTGAAAAAGGCACAGATGAAAGATAGTCACTTAGTGCAGATATTAGATAAAGTCAAAGAGGGGAAGGTAGTAGGTTTTGAATTGGTAGAGGATGGAAGCCTATATTATTAGAATAGGCTATGTGTGCTTGATATCGATGAGTTGAGATTGCAGATCATGCGAGAAGCTTATAAGGCTCCATACTTGATACACCCAGGTAGCATAAAGATGTAACATAGGTTAAAGCCTCATTATTAGTAGCATGGGATGAAATGTAAAGTAGTTGGGCACGTGACTCGTTATTTGACATGTCAGTAGGTGAAATCAGAGCACCAGGTTCCTTTTGGATTGCTAGATCCGATTGCAATTCTAGAATGGAAATGGGAGAAGATCACCATGGATTTTGTCATAGGATTGCCGGTGACAAGGAGTGGATGTGATGCTTTATAGGTGATCGTGGATAGGCTGAGGAAGATAGCCCATTTCATACTGGTGAGGATGGATTACTCATTAAAGAAATTAGCTAGACTATACATTGATGAGATTGTGAGGTTGCATAGAGTGCCAGTAGCGATAATATTGGATTGGGACCCCAGATTTACTTCTAAGGTTTGGAAGAAGTTGCAGGACGCTTTAGGTACTTGATTGACCTACAGTACGGCATTCCACCCTCAGACAAATGGTTAATATAAGAGAGTGGTACATGTATTAAAAGACATGCTAAGAAGTTATGCCATTGAGTTTAAAGGCAATTGGGACCAATATATGGCACTAGAAGAGTTTGTGTATAACAAAAGCCACCAGGCTAGCTTAGGCATGGCACCATATGAAAGCATTATATGCTCACTGATGCAAGACTCCACTATGTTAGAGTGAAGTAGGTGAAAGTAAGATAGTTGGCTTTGATTTGATTCAAGATGTAGAGGAGAAAGTTAAAGTGATTCGAGAAAGGTTGAAAGCAGATTTAGATAGACAGAAGTCTTATGCAGACTTAAAGAGATGGGACATTGAGTATGAAGTTGGGGACTGAATATTCCTAAAGGTGTTACCATGGAAGAAGATATTTTGATTTGGCAAGAAGGGCAAGCTCAGTCCGAGGTTTATTAGGCCTTATGAGATTGCAAAGCGAGTGGGCCCATTAGCTTATCGATTGGCTTTGCCACCTGAGTTGCGGCAAATACATGATGTCTTTTTCATGTATCCATGTTAAGGTGGTATTGGTCAGACCCAACACATGTGATAGCTACTGAAGAGATTCAAGTTTAGCTAGATTTGACCTACAAGGAACAACCAGTACAGATCTTAGCTGCATATGTGTAGCAGTTAAGGAATAAGACAATTCCACGAGTGAAAGTGCTATGGAGTCACTACAACTCAATAGAGACGACATGTGAAAGTTAGGAGCAGATGCAAATGTAGTATCCTCACCTTTTTACTTCAGGTAATTTTAAGGATGAAATTTCTTAAGAGGGGAAGAATTGTAACGCCCGACAATCAAGGTCTTATGAATAGTATCTTATGGGATCGAGTGATGTTCTCTATGGTGTGGGTCGTCATTTCGAGTTCGATGATTGGCATATTAGTCATAAAACATTGATGGGCCTAAAAATAGGGAAAACGAATGAATTAAAATTTTTAATAGAACCAATAATTCATTTTAGGTTAAGAACTACTGTTTACGAAGATAAAATAAGGTCGGATCGAGATAGCTTTGGGATGTTCTCGGATGGTCTCGAAAATATCATATCTTGAACCTTAAAAATTCTACTGAGTATGATAAAGGAGGAATTATAATTTTTTGAGGTAAATAGATATTTTTTATCAATATTTTATTCTAGCTGTAAATAGTGCCAGAAAGTCAACAATTGATTTTTTATTTGAAATTTTACATGGGCCTTAGTCCCACTAATTGAGGTTTTATAAAACTAAAATGGGAATTTTTGGAGAGTTAGAGAATATTTTATGAATTTTTGAATTAAAAAGTGACATAAAATGCACATAAATTATTTCGAGGCCATTTGGCCCAATCAAATGTACCAGCCCATTTACTTTAAGTAATCCCACATGTGTATACACCTCACACAAGTGCAAGTCATCATCTTCCCCACCAAAACACCATAGCTGACGCCATTAACAAAAGAAAGTCACCATTCCTCAAGCTTTCTCTCTCCTAATCCCACCTAAATTCCATGAAAAATTATTATAATTAAAACCTCCATCATCTATACACATCAATTCCACTAAAGTGGAGGAAGGAGCTCAATTTTGGGAGTTTCAACACTTGAGTGAATAGTGTCACAAGTGAGGAAAAGGCCACTAATTCCATTTTTTCTATTTTTGATATAGGTAGCTTAGAAAATTCTAAGAATCCTTATGGCTTTAGAATTTAATTTAGAGCTTTGGACATTTTTTTGAGAATTTTTCTATGATCAATTTGGTGTATGTTAGGCGTGCCCATTTGAAGTGAGAGAAAGCAAGGCATTTAAGGGCAAAGTGGTGGACAAAGGGGTGTGGATACACCCTAAGTATGTGGAATAACTCAAATATATTATGCCTAGCTTTTATTTTGAATTTCATGCATGTAACCTTGTATAGAAGTGTGGCATTATGGGTGTATGCATGTTGTTTAGGCAAAATTGGACTATAATCATGTATTTGGTACTAAATAAATGTGATTGGTAGAATAAATTGGGAAAGATTGCATGTGTAGATGTCTGGCCATAAGGTGGTCAAATGGGGTTTCATGTGGCTATGGTAGGTGTGTTTGAATATTTGGTGCAATTTGAGTGCAAATGACGTGTACATGAAGTGTGGAAATCCTAAGGAAATTGACCTAAAAATGGCATCTTACGTAACCTGAAAATGTAACCTAATTGGAAGTGAAAATGTGACTAGAGATGTGGTTAATTAGTAGACTTTATAATGTGGATTTGATGTGGGAATAATGATGTAAAGAAACCTTGAAAATGGGACTTGAATAGTAAAAGTAATGAAAGGCACAAAATGTGAAAAGGACCAAATGAATAGTGTCAGTTGCGAAAACTGACCAAATGGATAATGAAATTTGTGACAGTGGAAAAGTTGTAATTAATTATGTGAATTAGGTCTAAAAATGTAACCTAAGGATGAAATAACAATAAACACTATCTAAAATGGTTAATGGCCCATCAGTTAGACACCCACTGGATAGGTTGACCGGTTAACTAGGGGTAGAGCAGCTGCTAGGTAGTCGGTCCTTCTGGGTCCCACTGTAAGGTATTGGTTCTGGCGAGTGTAGCCGCCTAGGTTCAATGATAAGCCACTGAACTATAGGTTATTATTGTGGATATTGGGAGTAGTCTACAAATGGGTCCCCAAGTATCCACTATTGGAGTTGATTGCTATAAGGTGTAGATATTAGGAGTGGTCTACGGACTGGTCCTTGCTATCTACTACAGGTCCTTGAGTATTAAGAAAGGTAGGTGCAACTTCTTAGGCCCTAAAAGTGGGCCACTACATAGGACGCATCCTGCTATCCAATGTCTTAAAGTGTAATTTGTCTAGTATAAGCCTGTAAAGAGAGTAGGTTGAACCGAAATAGGTAATAAGCAATCTAAATTCATAAATAAGTAAACTTGATTAATTCAAGGAATAAATCTAGAGTTGTAGGATTTCCTGTTGTGCGTGGAACATTACATGGTGCATGCATGCATAAAGTGACATAATATATTTGGTTTATTCCACCACTGAGTATTATACTTAGCGTGTCGGTGTTTTGATACATAAGTAGTAGATAGAGAGCTGACCAGCATCAGACGTCATCGATAGTGTAGCTACTATAGAGTCTGTTGGTACTTTTTGTTTCCTTTTTGACTTTTGTATATAGAAGTGCACTCATGTATATATATAGATAATGTGGGATACAGGATTAATGTATAAATGTACTTGACCAACTGAATGTATGTACCATTTCATGTGTTAATAAATATCTGTTCTTGCATGCTTATGTGCTAATAGGTCTACGACCCTATGGTTTATAAGAAATGAAGATGTTGTGATGTTGTTGACTCTATTTTGGAGCATCAGAGGGTTTGGAAGGGGAATAAGGTTTGATGTTAGGTTTAGAATTACTTTTCATTGCAAGTTAATCTAGGGTTAGTTACTAGGGCAACCGTTATGCTGCACGATTTTTTATGAATGTTTGATAGTGCCTGATAGGGATTTTAACAAACTAAAATAGATAGTAATAAGAGGATAAATAATCAGAATTGGCTTAGGACTAGGTTTGGTCAAACTTAGTTAAACTTAGATAGATGTTAAATGAAAAGCCCTTGGGGAAATCCTAGGATAGGTGACCTCAGCAGGAAGTAACACACCTTGCCTATTTTAGGTAGAAATGGGTAGTTGGTGTTACACTTGCCCATAAAGTTGTTTATTCAAGCCAAGCCACCAATGTCAACATGGTTAAAACTTTCCAATTCTCCAAATTGTGCAAATTCTCCTCTTTGTGCTTGAATAAGCTCACAAAAGAAGGAAAACTGTAGCCACTAATGCCTAAGCCGAGGATTGATCCTCCCCTATCTAATCATAGATTTTATCTATATTGTGCTTACCATTAAGTTATAGGTCATCTCATAAATAAGTGCACCACTCTCCATCATGCCATTCAAGATCTCATTGAGGCTAAGCAAATTCCTGATCCAAAAGCTTATAAGCTCCTCTTCTCTTTTATATTAGTTTAATCATGAGCTTTTGTAATCTTTTTTTTTTAATCCATTTCATTCAATAAAGCAAAAATAATGAATTTATTTTTAGTCATTTGTATAAATACATTTTGACTTTAATCTAGAAAGGGGAAAAGCCTAGATCACGTCAACGTTCAAAGCTTACTCCTAAAAGATGGATTATTGACTAATAAGCATCATTAGAAATCATACATTTACATCATAGAAGTCACAACATGCACACACATGCATCCTGCATACATCTACTAGACACAATGATTTCATACTTCTATGTATATTACTTAGGCTTAGTCATGTATTATTCATCCATACATGCATGAACCATCCACCTTGTATCACATTAACAAGAATAACATGCATACCTCACCATGCATTCACATTTGGCAGACACATATGATCTATCATGTAGAGTAACATGCATCTATCACATATCCACATTATGTCTATACATGTTATATATATATCACATTCATTTGAATCATAAAAGTTACATCTTATACATACACCTAGCATACCACAATCCATCATATAATCTATATTATACCTAGGCACATCATGTACATATCACATACATCACTAACATTCAATCTTATAATCAACCACATAATTTAAGCATATCATAGAATCATTAATGCTTAAAGCATACATCATATCATATTAACAAATATATCATGCTAACAAAGAGGATCATCCTTCACTTAGGCTCTTTAGAGGAAAAGACTTAACTCCTTTGCTTCCTTCAACACCTTTCACCATAAAAATGGCAACCAGACCTAAAACCAAAGGTGAAAGTCAATTTGTGACTAAAAGCATGTTTAACAAAGTGATGGCAGTATTGGAACAAAGAATAATGGCAATCATAAAAGAAAAGATGCAAGTGAAGTTTGAAGTCCAACAACAAGGCACTCTGAAGAACTTGACAAGCTTAAATTTGACCATAGGGGCAAGCACTGACCAAGCAAGTAGAGAAAGGAAGATTTCCTACAAACTTCCCCATCTGAATAAGTCTTTGTCCATGATGATTAAGAAATTGAAAGAAGAAAACCTTCTCTAACCTCCAAACACCATTCTTTACCACTTCTACCTAACTATCACCATGACCTATACTGTGCTTATCATCAAAAGATTGGCCATTTAACTAATAATTGCAAAGCCCTTCATCGAGCAATCTAAGATCTCATAGACTATGGCATGATACCCTACCCTGAAGATCACTTATTATTAGACTTAACCAATATTCCTCAAATCTCTAAAAAATAAGGTTCTCTCTTTCTAACATTCAGTCTACCACCTCATAACCAACTCTTGACCAATTATAAGATCTCGCTAATTAATGATATAGAAGGATCCAATGAATATGTGAAGACTGTCTTTGTTTTCTTGCTTTTATGTTGGAACAATTAAGCTTTAATAAAACATCATTTTGAGCATCTTTGTGTACCACAATCATTGCATAACATGAGACTCTTAAAAGTGAGTTGAGAGAATTAAAAAAATAAAAAAAAGAAAAAAAGGAAAAGAGAAAAAGAAATAAACATAATTAACTTAATCCACATCTGTTACAAATAAGATATGATGGCTCGCCACTCCTACACACAATTTTAAAGCTCAAAACTTTATCTTTTCTTGTAAAGCATGAGAATTATCCCTAAATGTGAGATGAGAGAAAGGAAATAATAAGCTAAGGACAACTACACTCAAAAGAATGCATTTTGTTGGAATCCTAAAAGAAGTCCACATTTAATAGGCTCCAAACCTAAAGCATTAAATTCATTATGTATCATCATTTTCTAAGCCTAAAATTTTATGGCAATCACATTAAAAAACAAAACCTTTTTCCGTTCTTGCCCACATAAAAATCCAAAAGTCAGAAGGTGTTAAACTCCAAAAGCCTACAATAGAAAACAAATTTACCTTAAGCCTCAAACAATTGAGCATTCATTCTCTAACCATTGGTTGCCCTCAAAGAAATGAGTTTTTCTAGTTCTCACTAGGTTAATTAATTAAGAACATAAGACTAGGCAAAAGTTAGGGAAATTGAGAGAAAATAGTTAGCTAGAAAATCTTCAAACTAGTTATGCCTTTGTGCTATTAGTTGAAGAGTTTATTCATAAGGTAATATCTAAGGCCTCTTCTATATATAATTGATATTGTTTTTCATAGACTTATGATCTCCAAGTATTGATCTCAAGTGAGATGATTCTATGTAGTCCCTACTTTGATCATATGAGTAGGTTATTGATTTAAATTGTTCCATGTTGTATATTTAATTATTTTCATGTTACAAACATTCTATTATTTTTGTCTTAATCACATAGACCTATATGTGAGCATGTTGACATCCACACAGACCTATTTAATATATATATGTATGATATGTTATCTACATGGACTTTTGTTCAGTAACATTGTCGTATTTGTCTTATATACCATGCTTTAACATATCTTGCTTATCTTGTTAATATTATTCTATGATGTTATCATGTTGCATAATTATCTCATTCTTTAAAATACATGTTGTTAATATATCAAAATTACTGTATAGTCCACATGGACTCCCTTTCATGTGGAACATAGTTCGTACGAATGATCTTATCTCATTCTTGTATATTCTGTTTTTAATTCTGCATGGACTCCCTCTTATAAGAAATATAGTCCACATAAACATCTACTTTGAATTCCAATCTCACATTTATTTATTTTATGTGAATCTTTTATTTGGCATCATTAAACCTCCTTTGACTTGTATGGAAGTAACCTTTCTCACTAGAGTGGAGGTCCAGACAGATATAATATCCCTCATAAATAATAGTCCATGTAGACATTATCTAGAGCTACATAGAGTCTACACAAACTTATCGATGCACAGATGGGACCATTTAAGTGCTTTATTTTATTTCTTTTGGTTTTGTACTTAATATATCCTTTAATTTATTTTGGGTTGTAATGATTAGTTAAACACCTTATTTTACATGTCAATTGCCTAAATTTCACCACAAATGATTTTTTACATAATTAATTAGTATTTTCATAATAAAATAGATTTGAGTTTTCCTAATCAAAAGTCATATTTAAAATGTATTTTAAAAGGCCAATCTCTTAGAGATAGGAGTTGGGCAGTTACTACCAATTCCTATGGAATTACGAGTAATTGTTAGGTTACATTACAACTAATGAATAATCCACTTTCTGGATGTATAATATGCTTGTTCTATGATTTAAATACCACAATTTATTCTTTTACATGCAAAGGTGACATGGATGTTTAAATATAATGCATGCTTGCTTGATAGGGGACTGATAAATGTTACAATATAAAATGAAAGGCATATTATGGGGTATAAATGAGATCTGTATTTCAAACCTTTATGGTACAAAAGATTAGAGGTCCTAGTGTACAGGCTAGGTGGCGACTCCACTATTAGCTCTCATCCCGATAAAAATATCATATTCTCTACAATGATTCGAAATTGTAACCTATATAAAAACAAACTTCTAATATATCATTACATATCTCAACATCATCTTAGTCCATCTGAGTAACCAAACTTGACATCATATCAATCACAAATATAAATAATTATCAACACTTATCTCATAACTGATCTAGTCCATACATACACAAAAACCCATAAATCAACATGTGTCATTACCTATCAATCACATATCCGTATATAGATAAATACATATATAAGTTCACATAAACTTTTGATACATTGTAGGCCTATAATCCATACATTGATATACATAGGAGTGCTCATACACTTTATCCTATACTTTCTATAGATAGCATACAAAAATGTATAAATAACAACATCTTCATATAAGCCCATGTTATTAGTAGCCTAGAGGTTTTTCCTTTTGAGCTATCCAAAATACCTGCGCATTGCAAACAAGCAATGTGTTAAGCTTTGTAGCTTAGTAGTGTATCTAGTGTAGCATAGTGCATTCCTTTTCTTTACATTTTTTTATTAAATACTTTAAATCATAAGCATTCATAATATTTTAGTCCACTATGTTATAATTCAATAATATAACATGTGTGAAAAGGCATATATAAATAGGGCATTACCAAATATTAAGAATTTGGATAGGCATGATTTACAATATAAAATAAACATGCAAAGCTGTCATCATCTCAATTTACATGATTAATCCACCACATCTTAAACATAAGCATAATAAAATCATATACCGAATGATTACAACCATTATTATTATGCTAGACATAAACATAATCATGCCTTTACTTTTATTTTAGCTCACATGGATATCATGCATAAGCCATAATCTTATTATCATTTCTCACAATATGAACATACATAACTCATCATAATCATACTTAGGCATTGCATCATTCATTCATGATTCCTCATTTATTTAAATCTAAAAGCATTAACATTCAACTTATTACATGATATTCAACTTTACATATAGCATGCACATGTAGTATAACATGGCATCAATCATAGACAAAATATATCACACAATCATGCATTAGTATATAATTCATACATTATGAAAACCATGTATAGTCTTTTTTAAAATCAATTTGTTAGGCCCATATCTAAGGAAACATGTACACTATGGATAACAAACTATTAGTAGACCACAACGGCCCATAAGACTATGTAGGCCCTATATGCATTAGACCTGAAGGTAAAAAATTAGTATAAGATCCAGAGGTTAAACATAGGCTAGGCTAGCATGACCCTTATGAACCTAAAGGTTCATCTACCAACGTAGATCTGAAGACTAAACATATCATGAGACTCGGAGGTTAAGCATGAATCAAGAGTCCAAGACTAAGCATAGGTATGAGTCAATAGACATAATATAGCATGATGGCCAATACAACTATTTATGAACCTGAAGGTCCATCTACCAATGTGGATCGAGAATTAAACATATAGGCTTGTAGGTCATACATTTAATGGACCCATAGACAAAACACATCACAACTAGAAGGCTATGAAAGAACCCATCCATTCATGCATCTTAACTTGAAGGATACAAAGGTATTGAAGTACCCTAGTAGCTATTATCACTCCTAGTTGACCAATTAACCTATCTGACTAGGTTGTTTACTTGTATAGGCCACTAAGCAAATTTACTTTTAGTTTCACCTTATTATTATAGGTTAAGTAAATTTTATCTTTAATTTGGTCAACATATAACCTTAGGGAAAATAAATGTTCTTCACCATTTATTAATCCCATTATATTACCATACATGGAACATGAGCACATTGATTAACACGTAAACATATCCATCTTTTATACATAATAGACATTATCATGAGTAATTTACACTTTTAATCACTTTAGGCCATTCTTACCTTATATCTACATCATTATGTCATAAGCATTTGATGAATGCCTAAATCACCCATCAATTAAATATTAAGCCATTTAGCCATATCATAAGCTCATCATGTATTATGGTGCTTCCCAGCTACCACAAGCATTTATGTCATCATTTCATCTTTCATACATTAATAGTTCATATATATGTTTAAATAGGATCCCATTATTTTAGACATGTCATTACATGTTTACATGATCATTCTCATGCATATGGTTATGCATTATTTATAGCATACGTAATATGCCACATACACACAACTACTTGCCATAGGCCATTTGACTATAGCATTATCCACACATATCATCTTGCATTTTCTCATATTACACATTCATTGTACATGTTCATCATCAATTACATCTATTACATCCGATATATTATCCACTTCATGCCGTATATGGAACACACACACACATATTATTGCATACAGGCCATTCAGCCAAGCCATCACGCATGCATAAATATTGTATTTTATCACATTGCACATAGCATCTCAATTTTGCACTCATTATCATCCATGTGTTCATACATCCTCCATAATATGTCTATCAATAAACATTTGCATATATACATACACCAATAGGCTATTTGTTCATCAAGCCCTTGCACATCCATTACCATTATTCAATCATGTTACACATCCTTTCTCATGTCCATGTAATCATAAACATCAATTTATGGACATACCTCATCAATAACATGCATATGTGAGACATACAAACACACATATACATTATAGTCATTCAGTCATCATGTTATATACCTCTACATATCACTTCCTAACATAATAAATGCACATATATAATTTCATTCATTCAATTACATCCATATATATACATGCCACATAACAAGCACACATGCACACATACTTAGAACATATGTGTATTCACATGCATTATGAACATAACATATTACATACTTATCTCATCCTAACTCATTCATATATATATAACATATAAGCACATAACATGCCTATCATGCATTTTTAAGATATACACAACCATGTATGCCTTTTTATCTTAATAGACCATACATGTATCATCAAAACATTTGATCATTTTAATCTCATAATTAGCTTAACATACATCTAAAATATCATATATCATGGTTGTATGCTTTAAAAATACATAATACATAATCATTCATCATATATTAACATATATAACTCAACTTATGCCTATTTACACACACACCACCATACATGAGCATACAATATGTCTTTTACAATCATTATTAAGCCATCCATACACCAATATGCCTTTAGCTCATTTGGTCCTAGATAAATTTACAAGGCACCTATTCATTTTAATTCCATGATTCACTCAATATATATCTAACATGTCACACAACATATGTTTCGATCATATACATGCATAATTCATCATTTAAACACAATCATATATGTGTACATAATATACATACATTATGTACATCACATTATGTATACATCCATGCACATTTTTAAATTCAATTACATCAATACACCTCTAAAATATCACTTAATATGATTAAAGCCATTAATGCTCTTAATTAGACACTATTCTCATAATTGCCCATTTTTACATAATATGTTTATTTAGGGCATATACTAGTTAATCACAAATTATTTGTAATACACATACTCTAAGGGATACACTTACCTCACTAAGCTTAATTACTCCCCAATAGCCTTTTTAAACCTTTATTTCTTTTTTCCTTTGATAATTTCTCCTTCCTCCATAAGCATGCACCTCAACCACATAAAAAATTCATAATTATTAAAATATGCCTCAGTTCTTCAAATAAACCTTATATAACTCTTATTGGCATCCTAAAGATGCCCTAAAAATTATAAAATCTCTAAAATAACGATTCAAATAATATGGGTTACTATTCATCCACAACCTCCAAAAATTCACAATAATTATAACAACCATTAAACTTTCAAATTAACTTGATAAATCTCTTATTGGCATTTCATTATATCTTAGAAAAATATCAAATCTTGAAAATAAACTATTTTTCCCATATATGGTCATTATTCACCCATAATGTTAAAAAAATCATAATAATTCAAATATGTATGCAAGTCAATTTCTAACTTGAAATATCTTGTTTTGGAACCTTAAATTATTACCAAAAATGATTAAAAGTCAAAAATAATCACTTACACAATTTCATGTTACTGTTCACCCATACATAAATCCATTCGAAGTTCTCCCCATTTCTTTAATTGAGCCCTCAAATTTGATGTTCAGATAATGTAGATGTTGAATCATATCTTAAAGGGTTGGTTTAGTATGAGTTTTTGTAGAAATTTGTTGAAGAAGAGCTTAGGAAGCCTTAAAATGGCATATTTGGCTTTCTATGTAAAAGGGAAGGAAAAAGGAAGAAAATGTTACTGGAAATGGCTTTTATACCAACAATCAAAAGCTAGGATCATTTCATTAATAGAAATCCAATGGCCCATATTCAAGCCTAAGCAAAAATCCTTCATTTCTTACTTATATCTTTTTTTATTCTTGCTCATCCATTCTACCATTATAGCCTCAATTTACATATATTATGATCCCAAGTAATCAAACATATTATCCCTTGAATGTCCTAAAAAATCAATGTTTAAAAATTAAGAAAATTTGATTTAAAAATGGTAGTTTTATCTATACCCATTTTTCACTTCATTCATTATTTTCCATTAGCCCTCTAGTGGGTTAATATGCAAAATTGTGAAGTGATGTTTTTCAACATTAACACTCTAGTGCATTAATATATAAAACTACTTGACAATGGACTTTTACACAATAGCCCACTAGTGGGTTAGTATAAAAAACCATAAGGTTAGACTTTCACACCTTAACCCATTGCCTTCCATTTTATAGAATGAATGCTTCTTATCATAACAACCTTTAAATACAGAGTTCCATTTATGTTTACACATATATATCATATGACCTTTTTATCCATATTCCTTCCTATACCCTCTGGCTTTTAACTAGCTTAGAACCTTCATTTTAATTCAATACTTTAGTAAAAAATATTCCAACATTTGCCTTTAACCTTATTATGGGTTAACATATAGAAACATAAATAATAAACTTTTACACATTAACCTATAAATGGGCTAATATGTAAAACTGTGAAATCAAACTTTCAACATTAACCTCCTAATGGGCTAACGCTATGTATCGAGGGATTTCATGAAAAATCCTAGATTATGTTTTAACCCGTTTGAGGGTTAATGTATAAAACTATAAGGTTATACTCCCATTCTATAGCATTAGTGTTACCCATAAATCTCAGGTAGTATTATTCACATCCCAAAAAGTATTATTCACAATACCGTGATTTTTGGGCATTACATTTCTTTCTCTCTTAAATGAAATTTCATCCTCAAAGTTCCCAAATAATCTTGCATACTTGCATACTGGCATAATACACATACTCTACTTATTAGAGTTTTGAATCTTATGTAACTTTCTCATTACTGGGTTAACATATAATGACCTTATCCACCATCTAATACTTAAGCTTATCTCTTGTCTAGTCATTCTTCATATCTTTTATCGATACTTTTATCACTTCTCCTCTTAGGTTATTTCATAGGGTCCATAGCACATATATGCTTTGTCCATTATAACCTTTATTATTTTAGCATATCTCTACTATGTTTACAACTACATATCTATTCTTATCTTTACATGAATAAATTATCATGCTTCTGCTGAGCCTCTTTTAATCATTAAGTTCTTAACAACCATTTCCATTCATATAACTATCATCATAACCCTTGATTAGGGTTAACCCTTTAGAACCAATTTAATTGGTCTCTTAGAGCCTACCTTCCATCATTTCTACTTTACTCAAATCTTATTTCATTCACTTGTATATGAGTATCCTATCAATTTCCCACATGATTTAGGCAAAGCATTCATAAATGATGTATATGTTGTGGTTATGCACATGTGATAATGTAAATGATGATAATGATATAATGCAGTAATTTATGCTTTTATCACTACGCTCATTGATATGATGCATAACTTAGCCCAATGTCGAATGCATAAGCATTAAAAGGCCTTAAATCGTAAGGAAATTGATAGGTACACTAAGAGTATTAACTCCCAAAGACTTGGATCACTCTATCATTATATTTACTTTACATCACTTTTCTTTCAACCATTCCCAACTAATTCTCGATATGTTCTCTTTAATTCTATAATCATTATGCTATTCTCTTTTATGCTATTTATAGCCCTTTCATAACATAAATCTCTTCTTTATATATCCATTATTAGCTAACCTCAGACTAAAATCTGAGAATCTTATGGCAATCCATCTTTTACCTCTACTTTTTGAGGTTATATAGATTACCTATATCCATGTCCTCGTTGATACTAGAGACCATTTGATCTATCCTTGTCACTAAGCTATATACTTTATATAACTTCAGCCTTATATCACTCTTATATTCTCTATATACTTTTTTGCTCCAGGGAATGCCTAAACTAGAGCTCTGATACCACTAAATGTGACACCTCTTACTGGATATGGTCACTGAACCTGAATAAATAATAAAATATAACCATTATCTATCTTATTACTTATTCAGTTTACTAAAATCTTTTTCCTTTTTAAAGCAACTACATATTTTTTTGTCATACAACTTTTAAAAACTTGTCTTAACAAAAACCTCATCTTAGGTATACTAATAGGTCCTCATGTCAAAATTTTGGCAACATAATGGCTATATCAGGGCACTGTCCCAAATAGTAACCTACATAAAAACACACTTTTAATATATCATAATTTATCTCAACATCATCTTGGTCTATCTAACCATCCAAAATTGACATCATCTCAATCACAAATATAATTAATTATAAAAACTTATCTCATAACCACTCCAATCCATTCATACATAATAACACATAAATCATCATGTGTCAACACCCATTAATCACATATCCATATATAGGTAAATACATATACAAGTTCACATAAACTTTTGATACATTATAGGCTCATAATCCATACATTGATATACATAAGAGTGCTCATACACTTTATCCTATTCTTTCTTTAGATAGCATATAATACTATATAAACAATAGCATTTTCATATAAGCCCATGTCATCTATAGCTTGGATGTTCTTCCTTCAAAGCTATCAAAAATACTTGTGCATTGCAAAAAAAATAATGTGCTAAGCTTTGCAACTTAGTGGTGTATCCAGTATAACATGGTGCATTTCTTTTCTTTATATTTTATATTAAATTCCTTAAACCATAAACATTCATAATATACTAGTCCATTATATTATAATTCAATAATGCAACATGTTTAAAAAGGCATAGTTAAATGGACATTATCAAATATTAAGAATCCAGACATACATGATTTACAATATAAAATAAACATGTAAAGGTGTCATCAACTGTATTTGCATGATTAATCTATAACATCTTAAACATAAGCATAATAAATTTATTTACCTAATGATTACAACCATTTTTATTACGCTAGACAAATCATGCCTTTACTTTTATTTTAGCTCATATGCATATCATACATAAGCCACAGTCTCATAATCATTTCTCATAACATGATTATACATAAATTATCATAATTAGAATTAGGCCTTGTATCATTCATTCATAATTCATTATCTATTAAAATCTAAAAGCATTAAAATTCAACCTATTACATGATATTTAACTTTATATGTAAGATGTATATGTAGTATAACATGGCATAAATCATAAACATAATACATCATAAGATCATGCATTAGTGTATAATTCATACATTATGAAAAACATGTATAACCTTATTTAAAATCCATTTGTTAGGCCCATATCCAAGGAAACATGTAAATTATGGATAACGGAATATCAGTGGACCACAATGGCCCTCAAGACCATGTAAACCTTACATGCATTAGACTTGAAGGTGAGAAATTAGCATAAGACATAAATGTGAAACATTGGTATAGGCTATTATGACTTTATGAACCCGAAGGTCCATCTACCAATATGGATAAAAAAATCAAACATATCATGAGTCCTAAAAGTCAAGCATGAATAATGAGTCCAAGATTAAGAATAGCATTAGTTAATGGACATAACATAGCATGATGGCTAGTACGATCATTTATATACCCAAAGGTCTATTTACCAATGATGATATGAAGATCAAACATATAGGCCTAGGACCTAGACGTTTAGTGGACCTGTAGACCTAATATATTGCAACTAGAAAGTTATGCGAGAACCTATCAGTTCACACATCACAAGTTGGAGGATACGGAGGTACCATAGTACACTAGTAGCTGTTATCACTCTTAGTTGACTAGCTAACCTATCCGACTAGGGTATTTAATTATATGGGCCACTAACCAAATTTACTTTTAGTTTCACCTTATTACCATAGGTTGAATAAATTTTATCTTTAATTTTGTCAACACATAACCATAGGGAAAATAAATGTTCTTCACATTTTATTAATCCTATTATATTACCATTCAGCAACATCAGTTCATTGATTAATGCATCAATATATCCATCGTTTATTCATAATAGACATTATTATGAGTAGTTGACTCTTTTAATCAGTTTAAACCATTCGTGCCTAATATCCACATCATTATGTCATAAGCATTTGTTGAATGCCTAAAGC
>CANXYI010364190.1:0-13267 GCA_948208565.1 Hura crepitans | reverse complement strand
ATTATAATTTAACCTAACAATTACCTGTAATTTCATAGGAATTTATGGTAATTGCCCAACTCCTATCTCTAGGAGATTAGCCTTTATTAAAATATATTTTTCATGTGACTTTTGATTAGAGAAAACTTAAAACCATTTTGTTTAAGAAAACACCAATTAATTAGATAAAAAATCATTTTGATGTGAAGTTAAAGCTCTAGCATGTAAAACTAGTTGTTTACTACTTATTACAACCCAAAATAATCCAAAAGATATAATAAGTAGAAAACCAAAGGAAATAAAATGGAACACTTAATTGGTCCTATCTATATGATGTTAAGTCCATGCAAACCCTATATAGCTCTAACATGTGTTCGTGTGGGCTACTACTTATAAAGGTTATTATGTCCATTTAAACCTCCACTCTAGTGAGAAGGGCCACTTGCATACAACTCAAAGGAAGAGGTTAATGATACCAGATAAAGGATTTATATAAACTCATAAAAAAGACAATAAATAAATACATGTGAAAACTAGAAACAAAAGTATATGTCCACACGAACCACATTCCTTATGAGAGAGAGTTCATGCAGACCATACATTGGAATACACAAGGATAAGACAAGATTATCCATATGGACTACATTCCTCATGAAAAGGAGTCTGTGTGGACTAAACAACAATTTTAGTATGTCAACAATATACATATTATCTAATGGAATATTTACACAACATGATAACATCATAGTATTATGTTAATATAGTAAGTAGAATACATTAGAACATGATAAGACAAATGCAACATTGTTATTGAATATAAGTCTATGTGGAAGACAAATCATGCACATGATAATAACATAAGTCTATGTGGACTTCATCATACTCATATATAGGTCTGTGCAATTAAGACAAAAATTATAGAATAGTTATAACATAGAGATAGTCAATTTTATAATATGAGATGTCCTACTCCTATGATCAAGGTGGGGATTACATAGAATCACCTCACTTATGATCAATCCTTGTAGATCATAAGTCCATGAAAATAGTAAGAATATATACAGTGAGAGGCCTTAAATCTTACCCTTGTACTTCAACCAATAATGCAAAGTGTAGGAGTTTAGAAAAGATTATTTTTTAAGTGTGGGCTACTAGGACTAGTAGAGCAATTCCTCTTTGGAGTTCTTGCCTAAACTCATGGACAAGGGTTTTTGGCTGCTCAGAAGTGTTTCCTTTTGAGCTCCCCTCTGAGCCTCCTTCCTACACATACCCCCAAATAGGGCATTTATAGGCTTAAGGTTAAGATATCTTGTTCAGAGGTGGTAGAATCAATCTAGGACTAGGATTCAGTGCCTAGATAAAAATCTTTCACTTCTGGAAGTTTTTACATTAGCAAGTCCATATGGACTTGTTTAACTAAGTCCATGTAGACTTAAGCATAAGCTTTCCTACTAGTCTATAGGCTTTGAGCTTAGTTAGATTTAGTCCATGTGAATATGGGCTTTGGCTTGTCCATGTGGATATTGGGCTTTAGGCTCAACTGGTTTAGGTTGGCTATAGTGTGGACCTCATAGCATCAAGTCTAGGTAGACATGTGCCATATTGGTCCATGGGGACTTAGGTTTCAAATTGCTTGCCTTATTGGTTAAGCCTATCTCTAGTTATCATCATAAGCCAAACTTCAGGCATCTACAATTGCCCCCACTTTAGTGTGTGCTGTGAAATGCTAAAGCAATAGTACACATTAAACTACATACCTGAAGTTTTGCTATTTTTTCTTTTTCGCGATCTAGCTTACTGTTATCATGCCTGTATGATACAGGTTGTTATCTTACACCTTTTCGATTAAACTTTTATTCCCACCATTCAGCGGCTTCATTATTCATACCATTCAGTGGTTTTGTCCTTTACACCATTCAATGGCTTCGTCATTTGCTTTATCCTCCGCACCATTCGACAGTTTCATTACTCACACTATTTAGCAACTTCGTCCTTCACATCATTTGGTGCCTTTATCCTTCTCACCATTCAGTGACTTCATCCTTCACACCATTTAATGGCTTTATCCTTCACACCATTCGATGACTTCATCATCATACCATTCAGTAGCTTCATCATTTACAACATTTGATGGCCTCATCATTAGCACCATTCAGTGACTTCATCATTTGAACCCTTCAGCAATATATTGGCAATTTAGAATAATGCATATCTTTTTCATGCAATAAAAAGTATGATGAATGGAGCATGCTTTTCATGCAAGGAAATAGATAAATGATGCATGTTTTTCATGCAAAGGAAAACATGGGGATCATGCATTCTTTTCATGTATAGGAAAATATGGGGATAAATGATGCATACATTTCATGCACAGGAAAATATGGGGATAAATGATGCATGCTTTTCATGCATAGGAAAACATAGATAAATGATACATGCTTTTCATATATAGGAAAACATGTGAACAAAGGATGTAACACCCCTTACCCATTTCTACCTGAAACAGGCAAGGTGTGCTACTTCCCACTAAAGTCACCCATCCTAGGATTTCTCTCGAGAACCTTTCATTTAACTTCTATCCAAGTTTGACCAAACATGTCTTTATCTCGTTCTGATTAATTATCCTCTTATTACTACTGATTTTTATTCATTAAAACTCTAATTTGATCCTATCAGACAATTACAAAAAATCGAGTAACATAACAGCTACCCTGGCAACTAACCCCAATTTAACCTGCAAAGAAAAACACTTCTAATCTCATTTTCTAACCTTATCCCCCTTTTAGAGCCTCTGGTCCTCCAGAACACAGTCAATAGCACAATCAAATCTTCATTTCACAATTCACAGGGTTGTAGACCCATCAGCACACAAGCATACATAAACAAGTATTCATTAATAAGTAGAGCTATACATGCATTCAATTATCATATTCATTCGTACAAACATCCCATAACCCACTACATATATATACACGAGTGCATCTACACAACTAAAAAGGAAAGACAAAAAGTACCAAAATAACTCTACAGCAGCTACACAGATGTTGATGTCTGGTGCTAACCATCACTCCATCTACACCCTACGCATCGAAACACTGACACATTAAGTATGACACTCAGTGGTGGAATAAATCAAACATATTATGTTCGAACATGCAAGTATGCAACAGGTCATATTCCATACATAACAAGTAACCCTAATACTCTAAGTCCATTCACTTATTAACTCCAGTTCACTTATCATTTTATTTAAGTCACTTTATTATGTTTAAGGCCCATACCAGACAGATGACACTTTAAGACACTAGATAATGGGATATATCCTATGTAGTGGCCCACTTTCAAGGCTTAAGTAGCTATGCCTACCTCACTCGATAGCAGGGACCCATCCGTAGACCACTCCTAATATCTACAAATCTAATTAATATCACAAAGGTGGATAACAGGGACTAGTTCATAGACCACTCCTAATATCCACTAACAAATAACAATAGTGCAGGATTCATCACAGAACCTTGGCAACTGCACCCCCTATAATCGATACATAGCAGTGGGCCGCAGAAGGACTGACTGCCTAACAGTTGCTTTATCCCCTAGTTGACTAGTCAACCTATCTAGTGGGTGTCTAATTAATGGGCCATTCACCAATTTATACTATAATTATTAATATTTTATCCTTAAGTTACATTTTTCGACAAAAATCACACAAGTCATCGTAACTTTGCCCACGATCATAAAGTTACTATTCATTTGGTCAGTTTCTACAACTGACACTATTCATTTGGTAATTTTTGTATTTTATGCTTTTCATCACTTATGTCATTCAACTTCCATTTTTCACTATTCCTTTACACCATTATCCTTATACAAAATCCCAATAATAGGTACAATATTACACCTCAAATTTGGTTATGTTTTCCATCCAAATAAAGTGAAATTCCATGCCATATAAAGTACCAATTTTTAGTCTATTTTACTTATGATTTCCTCACTTCATTTGCACACCATTTTCACACATAATGCATCAAACACATGAATACACATACCATACACAATGTCACACCCCATTCAGCAACATTATGCTCCTACACTTACACATGCAATTCTCCTCAATTCAACCTGCCAATCCTAATATTTTGATGCCAAATCCATAGTTATAATGCCATTTTTCCTACATTCATGCCTATACCCCAAAATTTAGCATTTCCATACAACATTTATGTATATGATGTGACATACACATTAGAAATAGTGAGTTTGAGTTATTCCACTTACCTAAGGTGTGTGTACCACCCTTTCTCCACCACTTTGACCTTTGTCTCTTTGATTTCTCTCACTTGAACTTGGTACCTCTAAACACACACATTCTTGATTTAGCAAAAATTCCCAAAAATAATCCATAGCTCCAATTTAAATTCTAAAACCATGGTGATTCTTAGAATTGCCTAAGCTACCTATATCAAAACTTAAAAAAAATGGAATTGGAAGACTTATACTCACTTTGGTCACTATTCACCCAAGTGGTGAATTACCCAAATTTAAGCTTCTTTCTTGAAATTCTTGGTGAATGGATGGAGGTTTTAATTTTTTATCTTTTTCATGAAATTTGGAGGAGTGAGGAGAGAGAAAAGCATGAAAATGGTGGGGAATAGCCATGAATGGCATCAGCTTCTTGTGGTTTGTGGGGAAGAAGATGAATCTTGCACATGTGTGGTATATATCCCTTTATGTTTATTGGGTTGGATGCCTTGGATTGGGCCATATGGCCACTAAACAATTTCAATGCATTTTTTTCCACTTTCGCTTCAAAAATTCACAAAATATTCTCTGAGTCTCCAAAAATTCTCATTTTAGTTTTAAAAATCCTTGATTAGTAGGATTAGGGCCCACGTAAAATTTTAGGTCAAAATTCAACTGTTGACTTTTTGACACCATTTATCGCCAGAATAAAATATTCAGAAAAAATATCTATTGACCTCAGAAAATTATAATTCCTCCTCCATCATACTCAATGGAATTTTTGAGGTTCAGGATATGGTATTTTCAAGACCATCCGAGCACATCCCGAAGCCGTCCCGGCCTGACCTCATTTTATCTCCTCATATAATAGTTCTTGACCTAAAATGATTTATTAGTTCTGCTAAATTTTTTAATTCATTCATTTTCCCTATTTTCAAGCTTGTTAAATTTTTATAACCAATATGCCAATCATCGGACTCAAAAATGACGACTTGCACCAGGGGGAACATCACTCAGGCCAAAAGGTACTGTTCATAAGACCTTGACTGTCAGGTGTTACAAAGAATTCATGCTTTTCATCCATAGGAAAAACATAAATAAATGGTGCATGCCTTTCATGCGAAGGAAAACATAGGGATAAATGATGCATGCTTTCATGCATAGGAAAAATGATGTAGATAATGCATGCTTTTCTTGCATAGGAAGATATGTAGATAAAGGATGCATGCTTTTCAGGCAAAGGAAGATATGTAGACAAAGGATGCATGATTTTCATGCATAGGGAAATATGGATAGATGATGCATGCTTTTCATGCATAGGAAAAACATAGATAAATGATGCATGCTTTTCATGTATAGGGGGAATGTGTGGATAAATGATGTATGCTTTCATGCATAGGAAAATAGATAAACAAAGAATGCATGCATTTCATGCATAGGAAAATGATATAGATAAATGATGAGGTGATTCTATAAGTTGATTGGGTGATATGACATGCGTAATAGCTCCTAATCTTTTCTAGATGAAGGAATGTGGCGAAGTATGTTTTTAACTGAGTGGTGAATGGTGAATGTAATGATGTATGTTAGTTCTTAATCTTTTCTAAATAAAGGAATGTGACAAGGTACGCATAGTGATGCATGTGTTTTTGCTTATTTTCTTCTAAATGAATGAGGAATTTGAATGAACGATGAATGCATGTAAGACATAACTATGATTTTTTTTCTAGCTGATTGAATAAATGAATCATATTTTACAATGTATGAATAGTGAAGGCAGATGAAAGCTAATATATGTTGAACAATGGATGCATCTTTTGCTATGATGAATGAATGAATCCTATAAGATGAATGATAAAGGTAGATATGTATAAGTAGTATGAGTAATTTTTCCTAAAATAGATGTATGAATGAGTGTGAGTGAACCTATCATTTATGATGTACGTGTGATAATGTTTCTAAATGCATGAGTCAGTACAAGTTTTGTTATTAGGATCATTCTCCTCTCAGACTTATCATAGGAATGGGTTTGAGAAAAGAGCGATCTTGTGAAAATGTCTCTCGAAGAAAGAGGTCCAGTTATGGTCATAAGAAGGTTAGGGTGAAATGTGAATTTGTTGTGGATGGCATTTAAGTATATGTGGCTATTGAATAATTAAGGTGAATAAGCATACAAATGTATGTACAGCATAATACTCTTATTATTAGCTGGTCTGAAGATTTTCCAACTAAATATTTTCTTTCAGCCTCTAATTTTTACCTATAATGGCCTTTGCAGGTTTTCAACCTAGAGAGCTTCTTTATTGTTTTAATTTATTTCTTATACTTTTTTATTTTAGATTCAGCTTATCCATATTTGGTTAAGGCTTAGGATCTAATTATGCTGTATTTGACCAATTAAGTATAGACTTGCACCTTTTAAGATGGCTCAGTATGTTTTAGAACTCTTGCCATAGGAGATGGAGCTTTTTAGATTAATAAGTAGTTCGCTACGGGTGCTAGCTTCATAGCCCCAGCATCTAGAATTTTTGTGATTTAAATGTCATTCTTTTAAACTTTCTAAGTACTGCATTGATGAGATCCTTGTTATTAGTCAGTCGTGAAGATTTTCTGACTAATATTTTCTCTTGAATTTCCCTAACTTTTGCTTAGGCTCATTCTCTTGATTGATTAGCCTAGAAAAAACTAGAAAACTCATTTCTTTTTAATTAAGGGCAACCAATGGTTGAAAAAGGAATGCTTAATTATTTGAGGATTAATGCAAATCTATTCACTATTATACGTTTTTAGAGTTTAGCACCTTCTAAATTTTGGATTTTTGTGTGGGCAAAAACTGAAAAAAGGTTTGGTTTTTTTAGTGTGATCGCCACAAACTTTTAGGCTTTGAAAATGATGATACAAAATGAATTTGATGCTTTAAGTTTAGAGCCTGTTGAATTTGGACTTCTTTTAAGATTTGAACAAAAGTGGTGTTCCTTTGGGTTTAGTTGCCCCTAGCTTGTTATTTTCTTTTATCTCATCTCACATTTAGAGATATTTCTCATGCTTTACAAGGAAAGATCAAGTCTTGAGCTTTAAAATTGTGTGTAGCTGTGGTGAGCCATCATGAATTATTTGTAATAGATATAGATTAAGTTGATTATGTTTATTTTTTTCTTTTTCTCTTTTTTAAATTTTTTATTTCTCTCAACTCACTTTCAAGAGTGCCATGTTATGTAATGATCATGGTACACAAAGATGCTTAAAATGATGTTTTATTAAACTTTAATTATTTCTAACATAGAAGAAAGAAAACAACTGTAGAAGAAAAGACAGTCTTCACATCTTCATTGGGTCCTTCCATATCCTTAATTAGCAGGATCTTGTAGTTGGTCAAGAATTAGTCCACAAGGTGGCAAATCGAATGTTAGAAAGAGAGAGCCTCGCTTTTTAGAGATTTGAGGAATGTCGGTTAAGTTCAGTAATGAGTGACTTTTAGAGTAGGGTATCATGCCATGGTCTATGAGATCTTAGGTGGATCGACGTAGTGCTTTGCAATTGTCGGTCAAGTGGCTAGTCTTTTGGTGATAAGTATAGTATAGGTCATAGTGATGGTTGGGTGGAAGTAGTGAGGAATGGTGTTCAGGTATTAAAGGTCAAAGGAGGTTCTCTTCTTTCAATTCCTTAAGTATTATGGACAGGGGCTTATTTAGATGCAAAAGTTTATGGGAAATCTTCCTTAGCCTAGTTGCTTGGCCATTGCTTGCCCCTATGGTTGAATTCATGCCTATCGGGTTCTCCGAAGCGATCGATTATTAGACTACAAGCTTTTCTCATATCTTTTCTTCTATGAGTGCTATCATTATTTGTTTTAATAATGCCATCAATTTGTTAAACATGCCTCTAGTCACTAATTGACTTTCTCCTTTGGTTTTAGGTTAGGTTGCCATTTTTTATAGTGATAAGTGTTAAAGAAAGCAAAGGAGTTGAGTCTTTTCCTTTAAAGAGCCTAAGCAAAGGATGATCCTCATAGTTAGTGTGATATAGTTGCATGTTTCAAGCATTAATGATGTTATGTTATGCTTAAATGATTGTAAGATTGAATGTTAGCGATACATGTGATATGTACATGATATGCCTAGACATTATATGGATTATGTGATGGATTATGATATGCATGATAAGGTCTACATGTTATTTTTGTTAATGATCCTAGGTGGATGGTTAATGCATAACTAAGCCTATGTAATATGTATGAAGTTATAGTGTCTAGTAGACATATGCATGATACATGTTATGACTTTTATGATTCCTAGTGATGCTTATTAGCCATTGATCCATCTTTCAAGAGTGAGCTTTGAACGTTGATGTGATCCAAGCTTTTCCTATTTTTAGATTAAAGTCAAAATGCATTTATACAAATGACTAGAAAATAAATTCATTGTTTTATTTTATTGAATGAAAAGTAGTTAAAAAGATTACAAAAGCACACTACTAAACTAAAAATAAAAAAAGAGAAGGAGAGCTTCTAAGCTTCTGGATTAGGTATCTGCTTAACCTTAATAAGATTTTGGATGGCATGATGAAGGTTCTTACACTCATCTATTAAATGCCATATCTTCTGGTGATAGGCACAATATAAATCAATCCTATGCTTAGCTGAGAGTGTTTCCATTAGAGGTTGGTATGGTAAGGGATGAAGCTTTTATTCTTTTATGAGCTTGTTCAAGCACTAAGACATAGGTCCACCCAACTTAGAGAAGCATCGAGTGTTGACCATATTGACTTCTATATCTTGATTAGAGCTGTTATTGTCATCCTTCTTGAATCTTTTATTCTGAGAGGCCACTTCCATATCAATGGCTATGTCCTTAAGCCGTTCCCATGTGGTAATGCCTTTAGCAAAAAACCCCACTTTCATGTAATTATTGGCATTCCTAATAAACATTTTGATCTAGTCGACATCATCGGGTTTATTCCTCATTTTAAATACCTTGTCCCTCCACCATTTTAAATATTCTGAGAAGGATTCATTGGGTTTTTGGCACACCAATTCCAAGTCTTTTAGGGTTACCTCGATGGTTGCATTATTTGAGTATTGTCTATTGAATGCACAGGCCAACTCTTCCTAGTTTTCTTTGATCTTCCTTTCAAAGCTATGGTACCAGTCTAATTCTTGCCCAGTTAGAGACGTACTAAATAAACTCACCATTTATGCTTCTAACAAGTTAGTCAACCTCATGGCTACTGCATTCTACTTCAAATGAGTCCTTGGGTTAGAAGTGCCATCAAACTTACTCAAATTCGGCATCTTGAATTTGTAAGGTATGGCATGATTAGGCTTCAAATTGATGTCTTTTAGGTTGATGTCTTTGCCTTCAATCACTAGTTGACTCATGGCCTCTGGCTTTTCATTTAGTTCTTTGACAAGATCCTCCTTATCATATTTGGGTGGTGGAACTTTATTATAGATAGGCTTAATAAGGGGTATTTCTTTATCAAAAAGCTAGTCATCAACTATCTCTTTCTTGCTATTATCAGTAATGAAAGTTTGACCTTTATCTTACTAGGCATATATCCTAGGCAGTACGGTAGTTATGATAGCCATCATCCTTTTCTCCATATCCTAAAAGACCTCATTTATCATGGTCTTCATCACTAGTTTGTCTCCAAGCATGATCGCTCTTTTTAGTATATGGTAGATGGATCAATGTTGGCTATAAAACTAAGGGCTAGTGATGATGCATGAATTGTCTAAAAGATGATGCACGATATGTGATATGTCCCTTATACATGAATGGTGTAAATGTGTGAATACATTGTATGAGGTTACATGATATGAATAACTATATGATGTATGAGTAAGACGTTAATGATCCTTTACAAGATGAGAGTATTTGATGTATGGTTAATGTGTCATGTGCTAGTGTGAAGTGAACTTAAGTTTATATGAATGTTTAGATGCAAATTTTGTGATAATAACGGTGTTATGTATGTGCATTAAAGCATGATATAAACATGGTATAAAAAACAAAAAGGATATAAAATAAGAAGGATGTAAAGTTTATGTGTAACAGGTACAATGTAATATTATACATGTGTATACAAAAAAGGATACATGTTATATGTACAAGGACAAATACAAGTGATAAGCCTTCCAACCCTCTTACTCTCACACTCATGGTCTTAGTCATACTTCCTAAGTGGGTTTACCTAAGCATCATCGAGGGATGCATAGGTTTGAATATGGGCTTAATTAGGCTTAATGAGCTCTCATATTTAAAGCGTATGTAAGGATAGTGACCCATAACATTTAAGTATTGTTTGAGGTGAAATTAGGTTGGGCCCATTCAAAACAAAAGGCATAATAGGCTTGCCCCCACTTCAAAAAAGGTTAAATGCAATAGACGCACATAGCAATCATAATGCAATTACAAATTTTTAAGGTCATATAACCTAGCAAAAGTTGCTAAGCTTGATTATATCGGTTCATGGTTAGGTCAAAGGCTTACTGGCTCTCACAAGTGGAGGTTCCTCCTAACAGGTCTTTCCAATCAAGGATAATAGCGATCGATTAGTTCACTTTTTCATATACTCGAGGGCACAAGGCTCGTGAGTGATGGATATACTAGCGCTTTTCCATTTTTGAATGAAAAATGGAGTCATGGTTCACAACACCATCTAGGATAAAAGGGACATAGTTTATATAGGATGTAATGCATGGGATTGATAAAAAATAGAATACTAGATGGCATATTATTTAGGCACTTTTAGTTTCAGATTCTCAGTCCCTAGTGGAGTTGCCACTGTAGATATTATGTATTTTTACCAGGAACAAGAGTGTTGCTGGAGTTGCCACCTAGCCTCTTCACTAGGACCTCTGATCTTCTGTACCAAAAAGGTTCAAAATTCATATCTTATTTATACCCAATAATATGCCTTCTTTGTATATTGTAACATTTATCAATCCTTTTTTCAAGTAAGCATGCATTATATTTAAAGCATTTATGTCACCTATTCACGTATAAAAAGTAAATTGAAATATTTAAAGAATATAACAAGGTATATTGTACATCTAGAAAGTGGGTTATTCATTAGTTGTGGTGTAACCTGACAATTACCCATAATTCCATAGGAATTGGCAATAATTACCTAACTCTCATCTCTAGGAGATTGGCCTTTATTAAAATACATTTTTCATGTGACTTTTGATTAGAGAAAACTTAAAACCATTTTGTTTAAGAAAACACTAATTAATTAGATAAAAAATCATTTTGATGTGAAGTTAGAGCCTTGGCATGTAAAATTAGTTGTTTTCTACTTATTACAACCAAAATAATCTAAAAGATATTATAAGTACAAAACCAAAGGAAATAAAATAGAACACTTAATTGGTCCCATCTGTACGACGTTAAGTTCATGCGAACACTGTGTAGCTTTAGTATGTGTCTGTATGGACTACTGCTTACAAAAGATATTATGTTCATTCAGACCTCCACTCCAGTGAGAAAGGCCACTTGCACACAACTCAAAGGAAGATGTTAACGATACTAGATAAAGGATTCTTATAAACTCATAAAGAGATCAATAAATAAATACACGTGAAAATTGGAAACCAAAGTATATGTCTACGCAGACACGTTCCTCATGAGAAGGAGTCCATGTAGACTATATGATGGAATACATAAGGATAAGACAAGATTATCCGTATAAACTATGTTGCTTATGAAAGGGAGTCCATGCAAACTAAACAACAATTTTAATATGTCAACAATATACATATTATAGGATGGAATATTTACATGACATGATAACATCATAAGATTATGTCAATATAGTAAGCAAAATACATTAGAACATGATAAGACAACTGTGACACTGTTATTGAATATAAGTCCACATGGATGACAAATCATGCACATGCCAATAACATAAGTCTGTGCAGACTTTATCATGCATATATATAGGTCTGTGCGATTAAGATAAAAACTATAGAATAGTTATAACTTAAAAACAATCAATTTTATAATATGAAACAATTTAAAATGATTACCTGCTCCCATGATCAAGGTAAGGATTGCATAGAATAACCTCACTTATGATTAATCCTTAGAGATCATAAGTCCATGAATATAGTAAGAATATATACAGTGAAAGGCCTTAGATCTTACCCTTGTAAGTGGACTTCAAGCAATAATGTAAAGTGTAGAGTTTAGAGAAGATTATTTTTAGGTGTGGACTGTTAGGACTAGTAGAGCGATTCCTCTTTGGAGTTCTCAACTAAACTTATAGACAAGGGTTTTTGGCTACTCAGAAATGCTTCCTTTTGAGCTCCCCTCTTAGCCTCCTTCCTATACATACCCCAAAGAGGGTATTTATAGGCTTAGGGTTAAGATATCTCATTCAAAGGTGGTAAAATCCCTTTATGACTAGGATTTAATGCCTGGATAGGAATCTCACACTTCTGGAAATTTTTTCGTCGACAAGTATATATAGACTTGTTCACTAAAGTCCGTGTAGACTTATGCATGAGTTTTCCTGCCAGTCCATAGGCCTTAGGCTAGGTTAGATTTAGTTTATGCGGATATGGGCTTTGGGTTGTTCATGTGCATCTTGGGCTTTAGGCTCAACTAGTCTAGGCTAGCTATGGTGCAGACCTTATAACATCAAATCCGGGAGGATTTGTGCCATATTGGTCCATGTGGACTTAGTTTTCAAGTTGCTTGCCTTGTTGCTTATACCTGTCTCTAGTTATCATCATAGGCAAAACTTCAGGCATTTACAAGTGTCTTAAATGTCACTTTATTGCCCCTCTTTCCCTTTGGAATGCCTTTCTCCTTCTTTATCTAAGTTCCATAATAGGTATATAATTAGAAAAATTCATAGAAAATTATACACAAATCAAAAACTGAAAATAACATATGTACCATGTTTTTGAGCGCCTATAATATCATACAAAAATAATAAAACCCAAAAATATGCTTACCTAAGCATTTGATCTTTCAAAACCTTAGCTGAATTTCTCCTCTTTTCCACAAAATAAAGCTTTTCTCAAGAAAGAATTAGGAGA
>CANXYI010364169.1:0-11475 GCA_948208565.1 Hura crepitans | reverse complement strand
ATCATCTTTCATCTGCCATTATTACATTTATACATCATAAAAGATGATTCATTCATTCAATCACCTAAAAAAAAGTCATAATCATGTCTTACAGGTATCCACCATTCGTTCAAATTCCTCATTCATTTAAAAGAAAATAAGCAAAGGCAAATGCATTATTATGCATACCTTGTCACATTCCTTTTTCTAGAAAAGATTAAGAACTAATACCCATTATCACTTAGTTAAAACATACCTAAAATGATTAGGAGCTATCACATATGTCATAAACACCCAATCAACTTATTTCTTCACAAAATCACATCATCCACACTTTCATATGCATGAAAGTATATATCATTCATCATACTTTTCCTATGCATAAAAGCATGCATTATTTACCTATGTTTTCCCATGTATGAAGCATGCAACACTTATCCACTTTCTTATGCATGAAAGCATGCATCATTCATCATACTTTTCTTTATGCATAAAAAGCTTGCATCTTTTGTTTCCATGTTTCCTGTGCATGAAAGCATTTTTATCATACTTTTCCTTATGCATGAGAACCATAAATCCTTTGTTTCCATGTTTCCTATGCATGAAAAACATGTATCCATTGATCATACATCATCCATCTATGATTTCCCATACATGAAAACATGCACCCATTGGTCATTCGTTCAACATAATTTATCCATATCTTCCCTATGCATGAAAGCTTGCATCATTTAACTCCACACTTTTCTTATGCATGAAAAGTGTGCATCCTTTTTTCCATGTTTTATGTGTATGAAAGCATGCATCATTTATCATAATCTTTCTATGCATGTAAAGCATGCATCATTTATACTGCATGAATGCATGCTTCACTTATCCATATTTTCCTATGCATGAAAAGCATGCATTATCCCTATGTTTTCCTTTACATGAAAATGACATGGATTATTCTAAATTACCAACATATTTTCCTATATGAGAGCATACATCTTCTATGTACATTAACCATATATGTAGTAAGCTACAAAATAATGAAGCTACCAAATGGTGTGAGTGCTAAATGATGAAAATAACCAAGCCACCAAATGGTGCAAATGACAAAGCCATCGAATGGTGTGAATGACTAAACCGCTGAATGTTGCAAATAACCAAGCCACCAAATGGTGCAAATAACAAAGCCATCAAATTGTGCAATTAACTAAATCACTAAATGGTTTAAATAACCAAGCCGCCAAATGGAGCAAAGGATGAAGTTGTCGAATGGTGCAAAGGATAAAGCCATCGAATGGTGCAAATGACCAAGCCACTAAATAGTGCAAGGGATAAAGCCATCAAATGGTGCAAATGACAAAGCTATTGAATGGCGTAAATGAAAGTTTGATCATAAAGGTATGAGAAAATAACATGTGCACTAGTGCTTTAGCACTTAATAGCACACACCAAAGTAGGGGCAATTATAGACACCTCTATTTTTTGCATAAAAAATAGGGATCTATGTCGATAGTGGAGGGCTTAAGCCAATAGGCCCAAGCCTAAAGCCTAACATTAATTCAAATAGCGGTGCGGTGGTAAAGCCTACATGGTATGGACCCATTAACAAATTTGGGCTTATGATAATAACTAGAGATAGGCTCAAGCAATAAGGCAAGCAACTTAAAACCTAAGTCCGCACAGACTAACATGACATAAGTCTGCACGAACTTGATGCTATGAGGTCCAAACCATAGCTAGCCTAGACCAAGTAAGCCCAAGGTCTGCATAGATAAGCTCGAGTCCATGTCCGCACAGACTAATCCAACCTAGCCTAAAGCCTATGGACTAATGAAAAAATCATGCCTAAGTCCACATAGTCTAAGTTGTGGAAGTATGAATGGACCTACTGATGTAAAACTTCTAGAAGTGTGAAATTCCTATTCAAGCATTGATTCCTAATCCTAGATTCTACCACTTTTGGACGAAATACCTTAAACCCTAAGCCTATAAATATTGACTTAAGGGTATGAATATAGGGGGGAGGATCGAAGGAGGACCTAAGGAGAATACACATAAGAGACAATTAAAGATAATTGACATAGGATTCACACTACTATTCAAAAACCCTCACTAAAATAATCATTCTTCTAAAACTTAACCATTGTCTTGTTGCTTGGTGCTAATTTCAAGTTAAGATCTTAGGCTCTTTTCATCATTTTCATTCATTCATTTATGTTGTTTGCTTAACTAATGATCTCTCATGATTAATTATCATGTGAGGTGGTTCTATGTAATCCCCATAACAGTTATAAGTGTAGGTTAACCTCTAAAATTGGTTTAAAAATGTTCTAATCATTCGAAAAAAATCGTTATCACACTTACATTTTGGAATTGATGACTAAGTCCACACAAACCTATTTTAAACAATCAGAGGTCCACATGAATCTATAAAATTAATGTGTATGTGATAAAAGGTCTGTACAAACCTATAAATTTAATTTGTACCTAATATGAGGTCCGTACTAACTTTGTTATGATAATAGTACTATGTTTGCCATGTCTATTATGTTTTAATGTATTATGTTCACCATGTTAGCATGCTCTTATAATTGTATCATATTGTATGATTATTCTATTCCTTAATATACATGTTGTTAGTATTATGGAATTAATATGCATCCACTCAGACTCTGTACCATAAGGATCATAGTCCATATAGACATATAAGTTTTTTACATGTTTATTCTATTTTATAGTCCACATGAACTCACTTTCATGAGGATCGTAGTCCACATGGACAATCATCTTTGATTTCCAATCCTCATATTTATCTGTGTTTCTCACCTTTTCTAATGGTTCTTTATGTGCTCCTTATATGGTATTATTAACCTTTTCTCTTTTGAGTTGTATGCATGTGACCCTTCTCACTAGAGTAGATGTTTGGACGAACATAATACCATTTATGCAGTAGTCTTCATGGACTAATATCAGAGCCGCATACAGTCCATATGGACTAGTCCATATATAGATGGGACCATCCTACTGCCTTGTTTTATTTCTTTTGGTTTTGTACTATTTATACTTTATTACTTATTTTGGTTTGTAATAGATAGTTAATAACTTATTTTACACATTAAGCCCTAACTTCACATTAAAATAGCTTTCTACATAATTAATTGGTGTTTTTTAATAAAATGGACTTGAGTTTTCCTTAATCAAAAGTCATATAAAAAAGTGTACTTTAGTAAAGGCCAATCTCCTAGAATGGGAGTTGGGCAATTATCGCCAATTCCTATGGAATTACAGGTAATTGTTAGGTCAAATAACAACTAATTAATGAATCAATTTATGGATGTACAATTACACTTGTTATATTATTTAAATATTGTAATTTACTTCTTATACATGAAAAGGTGACATAATTGCTTTAGATATAATGTATGCTTACTTGAAAAATGATTAATAAATGTTACAATATACAAAAATGACATATTATTGGGGCATAAATAAGATATGAATTCTGAACCTTTCTGGAATAGAAGATCAGAGATCCTAGTGTAAATGCTAGGTGGCAACTCCACTAACTACTCTTATCTCCGGTAAAAATATCATAATCTTGACATAGGCATTACTTTTACGGTTCAGCTTTACTTTGGTCACTATTTATAAGACATTGCCATAAAAACATTCATAATATTTTTAACCAATCAAATGAACTCTAATTGATTTCAAACTTTTCTCAAAATTATTTTATGGCTAATACTTTCATTCAGCAACTTCAATGCACCTTAGTCTCAAAAGCACTATTCATTCCTAAGAAAGTACTATTCATAAAAACTAAAAATATTAAATTAGAATTTTTGGGTTGTTAGAGTTCTAATTAAATTTGATAATAATGTGGATATCTTCAAGGTGTTCTTGAGAGGATCACTATGGTTTGCAACAACTTGGGGACGTAAAAAGCTACAAATTAAAATCGTGTAGAGAATTTACAGTAAATTCTTTATTTGTGATTTCATTAATTTTTTTTTTTCAATTTTTCAAAGTTCAAACCATTTGTAAAGTTTTATGGATGTTTAATTTAAACTACACATGTGTCCATGGAAACCAATACTGTTATTAGAGCCTAATTCTATCAAAAAATTAAAAACTATCACAGTTTGTCAGTATCTTGTGATTAAACTTTAAAATTTTGGTTTCAATTTTTGGTATGCTTTTTTAGATTTAGTCTTTATTTTAATCATTAAATGTGGATTAAATCTAATTGAAAATAATTTTGTCCTAGTTTTGTTAATTTTTAGGACTTTATATGCTTGAATGAATTGAAATTGTGAAAATTTGTTATCCTAATTAATTAGAATGGTGTTGTTTAGTTTGATTGGTTATTTAATTAGTTTCAACACTAAATTTTATTTTTAGGTTTTTAATATCCTAAAGCTTAAATAAGTATCAAATCAATAAATTTTGATTTTATTCCATAATTAAAATAATTATTAAACAATAAACTTTGGTTCTCATAACATATATAAACTTGCTCTGGAAAATTTTTTTAGTCCAATCTTTTATTGTTTTAAACCCAAAATTAATTTTCCTAGGTTAATATAGGATGGCAATTTAATTTTAAAGCTGGTGAATAAAATTAGATTTTATTAGGTAATTTTAAAAAATCATTTAATATTTTCAAGTTGTTTTTGCACTATAAGAAAATGGCTAAATTAGGACAAATTTTTTAAGCAATTTATGTTAATATTTTAGTCTGAAATTATTTTTTATAAGTTCCTTAATGATTGAAAAGTAATTTTAAAGCTAATCATTAAAATTGGATTTATTTGATAATTAAAAGAATTGTTTGAAAATAATTTTGGCTGTTGACAACTTTTATAAAATTGTTTAAGTTTTTATTAATGTTGTCAAATTTTGATTTTTCTTCCTTTCAATTCTAGACCTTTTTATTCACAATTATAAGATAATTATAAAGTTAAATTTAGTATTTTGAATGCCCAAAACTAAATTCATATGAATTGGATTTATTATTTTGTAACAATCGTATAAACATATACCGTATTCTTTATCATTAGTGATCAACAAATTAATTTTAAGTTAATTAATTGCATTGATTAATTTGAATTTTTTTGCCATTTTATGTGATTTTATACATCTATGCTTGCTATAATTGGTCTAATATCATTTGGAATAATTATTTTTCAAGACAATGAAAATTGGTTTATCGGTAAATGTTAGAAATTGGATTTTTAGAATATTTGAATCAAAAAAATTCAAAATAAATAATTCTAAGATTTTGTTAGGATTTCTACTAGAATTGATGCAAATTTAATTTATTAAATTTTCAAATTAATTATTAGTTGGAATAATAGTTAGAAGATCATTAAAATTTTTATGCATATATAACTCGAGAATCCCAAAAAAATTTTCAATCGGATGGAAAGTTTTTCTTCTTTATAAATGGTTTTTAAATTGGAAACAATGTTTAGTTATGGAATTAATTTTATTAATTGGATTAATGAGATTAATTAGCATATTTGAAATTTCACAAAGTTAAGGTTATATGCCATTTTAATTTTGCAAGAGTTGTAAAAATAAACTAAATTTAACCAAGTGGGATCCAAAAATTGCAAGTTAATTATATGTAATAGAAATGCATGTTAAAGATGTATGTTTAGCCTGATGACTAATTATGGATAAAGACCAATGAGATTGATCTGTATTGTATGAATTTTTTTGGTTAAATTAGGCCTGCATATCCCAGCCTTTTCTCTTATTTCTATATTGTATTTCTCTTCTTATCTAATTCACCTTACATGTAACATAGGGTCTTCTAATTTATTTGATATGAAATTAGATAACTTAAGGTTAGAATAGGAAGAAGAAATGTAAGGATTAAAGGGAGAAAAAGGCCCAACAAGGAGGACTAAAAAGAAATAAGTTACAAATGTACTTTTATTTCTTTTTTGTCTTTGTAATTCATGCATACTACCTAGGATTTAGCAAAAAATTGGTTTTCTTTAGCTTAAGGAAATAAATGTAGTAAAATTCCATAACTATATCATATATTTAATGAGAGTAAGTATACATGTGCATGCTAAAAGCATGCAAAATCCCTTTGAGTATACCAAAGTATGTAACCCTAATGACACTAAAATAGAAGAAATCCCTCAAACTAAATACTTATCTTATAAACCTTCTATTAGTATAATTTTAACTAGATTTTTTCTTAGTGTTAGGTTATTGAGCAAACCCAAGCCATGCTATGTTGAATATGTTACGACTATACTAATGTGTTTGTCTTAGATAGTGTATTAGCTTGTTAAGCAAACCCAAGGTTAATGGTCTAGAGGTAGATTAAGGAAATGTGTATGAGATACACATGCTCTAAGAGCTAGTAACCTAATGGTTAGTAGTTTTATATGATGCAAATGGCATGAGATGCCTACCATTTTTTTTATGGGTTAGACTTGTTGGGTAAACCTAAGGTTTGACCTTATTGATAGATGGGTACTATCTCACTAGGAAAACCATTGGGTTTTCTCATATTAATGTGAGGGCTACTAGTTCATAATAAAATATTGAGAGCACATATGGATTTTATAAAAGAACTTTTAAAATGAATTCATATACATAATCGTGCTCTAAATTTTTTCTAATCTTCAGATATCAGTACATCTGCATTAGAAGTTCACAAAACCTGAATTTATTTATAATTCTTAATGCTAATAAATTGACTAAAATCACTTTAAAACTTGGGACTAGTTCTTAAAATTAAGAACACAAATGTGTGTTGCACATATTTATTCCACCTCATTCAATTGATGAATATTCTTACAAAGAGTAAGAAGCTTTTTCAAAAGCACATAGGGATGAAAATGTGATTACCACTATATCTCTTATGCTTTATAAAGAACATGGGTATGTGATGCTTAGATTATCATTTATCTTCTTATGAAATAAAAGATTTGAGATATCTAAGATATTTTTTAATTTAAAGATAATGGAGGACTCTTTAAGAGTTGAAAGTGTTAGGCTTTAATTCCATGATTTTATGTTATACTAGAATTAAAAGTTAATTCTATAATCACAAAAGCATGGTAAATCTAACCAAGACTTTTTCTATTGGGACTAATAATGATAGTCCAATTAGTTAAAAGCCCATAAAAGCAGAAAAAGACTAGTCCTAGAAGGAGGAACTACAAAGCTTGCCTTGTGTCTCAATTGAAGAGGGAGCATGTAATGCTTCAACTATAAGTATTATTATTATTGAGATTAATGCAAGTACTTCTCTCATATAAAGGTATTAGATACTAATTGCGTGATATAAAGAGTAGTAAAAGGTTTAACAAAATTGATATGGACCTATAGGTGGCAAATAAAGCAAGAGTTATTGCATTGGTTGTATGAATATATCATTTGTTTTACCTTTTAGACTTGTATTAAAACTTAATTATTGTTACTTGTTCCCTTTTTGGATGAGAATATTATTTGTTTATATTGTTTTGCTAAAAAAGATTTTGATATTTCCATTTACATGAGTAATGGTTACTCTATTTATAAAGACGATGTTTATTTTATTCTGGATCGAATGTTAATAGAATATATGTTCTTAATAATCAAAAGAAACTTTATGAGATTAATGCTAGGAGACAAAAGGTGGATAACCTAAAATTATCTTTCTTATGGCACTGTCATTTAGGCCACATAAATAAGAAGCACATGTCTAAGTTACATAAGACTGGTGACTCATAATCATTAAGACTTTTTCTATTAGGAAGATAAATTATAGTCTAATTAGTTGAATACCCAAGAAAGCAAAAAAAGATTAATGCTAAAAGTAGGAACTACAAAGCTTACTTAGTTTCTTAAATAAAGAGGGATTATCCGATGCTTCATCTTCAAGTAATCATCTAATTGAGATTAATACAAGTACTACTTTCACACAAGGGTATTGGATATTAATTTTGTGAAATTAAGAGTAGTAGAAGGTTTAACAAGGTTAATGTGGACCTATAGGTGGCAAATAGAGCAAGAGTTGCTGTATTAGCTATAAGAACATATCATTCATATTTACCTTCTAGACTTATATTAGTACTTAATAATTGTTATTTTATTCCTTCTTAAATAAGAATATTATTTCTTTATCTTTTGTTACTAAACAAGATTTTGATATTTCAATTAACAAGAGCAAAGGTTACTACATTTATAAAGATAATGTTTTAAATTGTTCTAGATTGAATGTTAATTGAATATATGTTCTTAATATTTAAAATAAACTCTATAATATTAATGCCAAGATACAAAAAGTGGATAACCTATAATCATCTTTCTTGTGACACTGCCATTTAGGCCATATAAATGAGAAGAACATGTATAAGTTACACAAGACTAGTCACTTAGGTTCATTTGATTATCAATCAGTTGGAACATGTGAGTCTTCTTTATTAAGTAAAATGACAAAAACACCTTTAAGTTGAAAAGGTGAATGTGTTAGTGGACTTTTAGACCTTATACATACAAATGTATGTAGGCCTATGAATGCACATGTAAGAGGTGGATTTTTCTACTTCATTATCTTTATCGATGATTACATTAGATGTGGGTAGATGTACTTGATGAAGTACAAATATGAAGCCTTCAAAAAGTTGAAAGAATTGAAAAATGAAGTTGAGAAATAGCCTAATAGAAGTATTAAAATAGTTTGATCTAATCATTATAGAGAATACTTAAGTCATGAATTTCAAAGTTATGGTACATTATATCAGTGGACTCCTCCAAATACACCATAGTATAATGATGTATTTAAAAGGAGAAATTGAACCTTATTAGATATAGTTTAATTAATGATGTGTTTTGTAGAGCTGTCTAAATCATTTTAGGCTATACATTGGAACCATTATTTGTCTTTTAAATATAGTTCCATTAAAATTTATTGATATTGCCCCATATGAGATATCGTATAATAAGAAACCAATTCCTTCACATTTGATAGTTTGGGGTTTCCCTGCCTATATTAAAAGAATTGTGTCTAATAAGCTTTATGTTAAATTTAACAAGTGCTTATTTGTGGGATATCTAAAGGATTCACTTGGATATTATTTCTATAAAGCTTCAAAATAAAAGGTGTTTATTTCAAAGCATGATGTCTTCCTAGAGAAAGAGTTTCTCTTAAAGGAAGACATTAGGAGTATAATTTAACTTGATGAAGTTTATGATCCTTTAAGCTATGAAAAGGTTCTAGAGATGTGGATTTCTCATAGATTAGAATGGTAATATGACTAATAAAATAAGATGGGCTTTTAAGAAATGAAGAGGTTCTAATAAGCTTATAATATGAATTATAGTTAAAGATCATGCAATTTGAAATGGATTCCATATATGACAACTAAGTATAAACTTTGGTTAATGTGCTTAAATAGATTAAAACCCATTATGTGCAAATAAATCTTTAAGAAGAAGATAAATATGAAGGGTAAGGTTGTTACCCAAAAATTAAGGTTAGTTGCAAAGGGTTATTGTTAAAGGCGAGGACTTGAATTTCATAAAACATTTTCATTGGTAGCCTTGCATAAATCTATTATTCCTTATTATGATTATGAGATATAGAAAATAGATGTAGAGATAACTTTTCTTATTGGAAACTTATCAAAAGAAGTGTATATGACACATCTTAAGGGATTTGTGTCCACTAATAACAAAAAGGTATGCAAGCTTTTAAAGTCAATCTATGGATTGAAGTAAGCATCTAGGAGCTAGAACATCAAATTTGATCAAAGAATCAAAGAGTTTGGTTTCTTATAAAATTTGAATGAACCATATGTTTATAAGACGGTTAGTAGGAGTGCAGTCATTTTCCTACTATTTTATATGGATGACATATTAATCATGGAAAATGATGCCTCTATATTGCAATTAGTTAAATTTGGCTATCTAAGAAGTTCTCTATGAAAGACCTTAGTGAAGTAACCTACATACTAGTGGACAAGTATTTATAGAGATAGATCCAAGAGGTTGATAGGTCTTTTGCAATCTACTTATATAGAAAACATGATAAATAGATTTAGCATGGAGAAGTGGATTTGCAAATAAGTGGGACTATGGATGCTAGTTTTCAATTTGACAAAGATGATTGCAAATCCCAAATAGGTTATATATTCTTATTTGAAAGAGATGCAGTTAGTTGGAAGAGTTCTAAACATGACACAATTGTAGACATAACAATAAAGGTAGAATATATTGCATTTTCTAACACAGCTAAGGAAGCAATTTTGATCAAGAAGTTTATCACTAAACTAGGAGTGGTACCAACCACTGATGACCTAATACCTTTGTATTTTGACAACAATAGGGCTATTACACTAGCCAAGGAACCATATTCTCATTAACAATCCAAGCATATATTCAGGTGTTACCATCTCATATGAGAGATAGTAAAAAGGGAAGATGTAAAGATTAAAAGTGTCTCCACTTATTAGAACATTGCTAATCCTTTCACCAAGGCACAATCTCAAAATAGATTGATTCTCCTTATAAATAATATAGGTATTAGATACATAGGAGATTGGCTCTAGTAAAAGTGGGAGATTGTTAGAAGCATGCCCTAAAGCTCATAAGTAATAAGGATATTTTAGGTACATAATAAATATTTATTTCTAATGAAGGCATTATTTATTACAATAGTGTTGATGTTATTTAATTTGTGTGATATAATCATAAACTATGTAATAAAGTCCTTGGTATATTCATAGTATAGAGGAAATAATAAAGTGTTCATAATGATAGATTCTTATTGCATGCAAATGTGGAATACCAAAACTATCCTTAGTTGTAGTATTAATAAGATGGGACAATGTTAATGTGGATAAACTAGCACATGTTATGCTTTTTCACCTAGTCAAATTATTGTTACAAGTTATAAACATTGTAATGTACAGAGATAACATGTGGATGCTTATTTGAGAAACAAGTTTGTTAGAGACCAAACATATGATGTTCACATGGATACATAATCTATATTAGTGAAACTATCTCATCATACTAGTTTTACATCTATCTTTTGACTTGAGATCACTAAGGTTATCTTAAATATTAAGAGCTATACTTTGACTCTAGTGCTTCTACATCACCATGATGTATACATAGCTAGGTTATTTGGTATAATTCAAGACACTTAAAGGTAGTTGAGTGATCAATAGAGGATTCACCACCTCATTTTATAATGGGAAGTTTATCTCATTTTTCTAATATACCTTTATTCTTGGAAATATTGGCCAAAGTGAAATACAAGTGCGAATGAGATTCATAAGGGAATTTAGGAATAAGGGAACAAATATTAGAACTAACATGTTTAGGCCTTAATTAGACATACTTGATTATGCTTTGAGTTCACACAAGTTTGTACTTAAACCTAAACTAGATAAAGTATGGTGAAAATACGAATTGCACAGTAACTATATATGGAAGGGTTAAGTCAACCACTTAACCTTTTAACAGTTGAGTAGTCATTATACTTGGCTA
>CANXYI010363877.1:0-20778 GCA_948208565.1 Hura crepitans | reverse complement strand
ATAAAAAAGTAAAATATATAAAAAAGTTCGGTTTATTCGGTTTGGTTTTATAAAAAGTTCGTTCGGTTTGGTTATTTTTTAGGGGGAGTTTAGTCTATTCGGTTTGGTTGGTTTTCAGACCGAATACTCACCCTGTGCTAGTATACCAATGCATGAAATCGGCTTTCAAGATTGTGATGGCTTTTATGTAGTGGACAGCTTATCTTCATTTTGATTGTGGTGTTTTATTAATTTCCAGTGTCCTTCATTCATAATGCATCTTACATTGTTTTCCATTGCCCAAAGCTGCTTGTTTCAAGATTTAGCATTAAAAAAATGATTGTATTTGGACAAGAATTTCATAATAGAACAAAAGCTGGCACTGGAAGATGCAACTTCTGTGATTTGTTGTTTAATGCACTATTGGTACTTGAAAGGGTCACGTTCTATATTTCCCATGTTATGTGTTCTTGTAAACTCTTTTCATAACCTACTGTTGGATCTCCATGTTAGTTTTTATTGATAATCTCTTCATTCTCTCTCTGATTATATCTGGTTTTGATTATCAGCTTGTCTTCCACTTTGTTCTCTGTTTACATCTGACTTGTTCACCTATGGTCATTTATAGGCATTATTTCTAGCTCCCAGACCTGTGTAGGTTTTTGTTGTCACTATAATATAACTTTTTAGTTTATATTCTCCTTTTTCTAATTCTTAATGTGGATAACTCTCTTATTGGTTGTTTATCTGACTGTTTTCAAAATTTAAGGGCCATGGAGACTGTGATCAACCAACATGGTCTTGATATAGAGGCATTGATGTCATCCCGCCTTCCTTTGACAGGTGGAACTCAAATGGGAGACTCTGCAGGTAAAAGTTATATTTTAGTATTACTTTTGGGTTCTGTTACCTCTGTACAATGATAGAATTGTCATTTGTGTGTGTAGCATGCATCTTTTGAATAGCGTATACATGGAACACCATACTGCAGGTTCTTTCCAGGCAGTTGGAGTTACGAAAGATTCTAAAGTGGGCTTTTCTGAAAGCGAAAATTCCAAAGTTGACCCATCTGCTTCTAGCAGGACACCTATTGGTCCAAGTGGGGCAGTGCATGAATATCATCAAGGATCTGGAACTCATAGGAGCAGTCAGTCTTTTGATCATGAAAGTCCTTCTAGTTTGGACACTAGATCTGCCAACTCTCAATCCCAAGACAGAGGAGGGACTCAAAAGGATGGTAAAAAGGCTGCAGCTAAGAGGAAGAGGGGGGATTTTTCTTTTCCTTCTGATCAACATGTTGACAATTCCCAGCATTTGGATGCTCGCGTTGCTGTCTCCAATCAGTGGAAGGCTAAAATAAATAAGATTGACTCACCTGGGGGTTTTCCAGCCAGAGGTAGCGAAAATGCCAGCTTTAATATCGTTCCTGGTGGTGGCCAGCTGGAAGTTTCCTCTGGTCCTGTATCTGCAGGGCAACAACAAGGTGTCCATGAAAATTTTTCTTACAGGGGTGCATGGAATCAAAGTAAAACAGGGACACTTCTTGAAAGGTCTCAAGTTCCCAGGTTTTCTTCTAATTCTTCTTCTGGTAATACGATGGCCAAAATTCCATTGCAGCAGTTGACAACTTCATCTCTTGGGGCTGGTAAGCATTAAATCTTTGTTAGTCAATTATGCTTTCTTGTAAACGATGCGCATGATTTTCCAAAGGGTGGGAAATTTGGAAGCTCTAGTTTAGGGTGGGAAATTTGGAATCTCTAGTTTTAGGCGGGAACAAATTTGGTATTGGAAGCAATACAAAGAAACCATGCAAGCAGATGTTAATGGCGAGATTCTGACTTTTAAAAAAAAATTCTTTTGCTGTTCTAATAGGACTAATCCTATGATGATTTTTCATTTTTAGGTCTAAACTTTGCCGATGAAATGAGCACTTATGTATTTTAATGCTATGTCTCCTCATTCAGAGATAACGATCCTGTTGTTGCTTTTACTAATTTCTAGGTCCTGCTAGCAAGGTTCACGGAGGGATGCCTTCCAATTCTAGTTCATATCCAATTGGGGAGCTAGGATTCTCAGGTCAAGTTCAACTTGGTGCTTCTGAATATCAGAAATATGGATCAGCTAAAGGGGCTGTAACAAATTCTATTGAGAAAACTGTAGAAGCCCGCTTTTCACCTGTTAACCGGGTGGATGACTTGCCAGCATCAATTGCTACTGGAAGGGTTTCTGAAAATGATGGAGGAAGTTCAAATATGTCTGCAGATGGAAACAGGATTATTCAAGTATTTTTTTAGTTCGTGTTTTTGTGCTATCATATACATTGCTAAAAAGACTAATTTAATTTTGTGTTTCATTTTTTTTCTCTCTCATACAACTATGTCCTATCTTGTGACATTTTTTTTTTCTCACGTTCTCCTTTTTGTAATGCTAGTGATTAGTTCTTTACAATTTTCAGAAAAAAATAAATACATTATTGTTATAGTCAAATTTAGTTTTTGTCCAAAAATTTGTTATGGTCATATATTTTGATCAAACAATAAATAGTTTTTGTTAAAAAAGAACTGGTTCAGAGGTGCCTAAATGACAGAGGACCAATAAAGAGACCTGAAAAAGATGAAAAGAGAAAAGGAAAAGTAAATGGAAGGGTTGTCTCTAATTGAAGTTACAATTAATGGTTATGTACTCAGTACTGATATCTTCATTCTCAAGATATGCCGCTGCTATGAATTCTATTAGGATATATTTGCAGATGATTTTGTCTCTCCATGTTTAGGGTCTTATCATTCTATTATTAATAATTTTGATCGTCTTGCATTCTGCTTCAAATGCAACATCTCTTATTTTTGATACTTGGCATGCTAAGTATCCTTATTGTTTTATGGTTTTTGATCACCAGGCCAGTCATTCAAATAGTAATTCTGAAATGACAATGCTTAGGGCAACTGCTCCTAGAGACATGGGGAAATCTCATGTTTCTCAGTCTGGCAATCCTTTCAAGGATCAACAGTTGAAACAGCTCAGGGCCCAGTGTCTCGTCTTTTTAGCATTCAGGTGGAGAGCAGTACTCCTTTTGCGGCCATCTATCCTTTCATTTGGGAATTATTCAATATAGACCTTTTTTTTTTTAACTAATGTATGCTGGTCTTTATTATGGTTCTTGAATTACTACTTGCAGAAATGGTTTGATGCCAAAGAAGCTTCATCTTGAGTTAGCACTTGGTAATACGATCCCTAAAGATGGTAAGAACACTAAATTAAATTTGGTGGGCTGGGTGTCCATATGCCAGTAGACTATGCTTAATTTTGAAGGCTTTGGTGAGGGAATTTTTGCTAGTCATACTAGGTTGGCAGGGTTTAGTGATGGCAGGTATTTTGCAGAGTTGGTCCATGACAGGGTTTATTTTGAGTTGGGCTCGAGTCCTTAGAATAAAATGTGGTCTTACCTCAATGTATGCTCGTGCTCCTTTAATGTATTTATTTTCTACATTTATGAACATGTATGTGTTTAAATTGTTGTCACATTGCAGTTCTTAGTTTCTATCCTTGGTGATTATCAGGTGGTAATACAGATGCTCCTCACAAAGATTTGAATGATCTTAAAGGAAAGGCACAATCTTCCTGCAAGCAAGCTAATATTCCTGAAGTTTCAATGCCATTTGGCAGGCTGAACAGTGCAAAGGAAAATGAGGGAGGTCCTACAGGTGCCTTGTCAACCAGTGGATTCTTGGTTGGCAATTACTTGTCTAAAGAAATTGAGAAATCAAAAGTGGAGGACAAAAATGGGCCAGCTTCAGATCTCCCAGTGCTTACAGATGAAAGGAAACATCCTTTTGCTACTAGAAAACTGGAGGCTGAAATGCAGAGCGAGGAAAAAGTGGAATCACAGGCACCGTACACCACTACGATCCATAAGCCTGATTTGGCTAGAGCTGGTTTAGTCTCTAATATACCTGTTGAAAGCATGGAGAATGGTCATCTGCAAGCAGGAAGGGTTGACCAATCAGCATCTGTGATGCGCATAAATAAATCAGTGAACCCAGAGGCAATTAGCTGGACCGGAATCGGCGGTCATAATGAGGTTCCCCGAGTATCCCCACCATCCACTGCTGTTCAGCGTGAATTGGTGCTTGACAGACAAGATAACGGTACCAGTCAGTTCCAAAGTGTTGCTAATAGTAGCATTTCAGGTAAACTTCCTCATTTTTCTATTAACAATTGAACCTATTCAGTTGCACTAGACAATCACCAATACCCAAAAGCTTATACTGATGCTTATATTAATCTAGTGTCTCATGGGGAGAATTATATTTAATGGAGCAAATTACATTAATGAATAATTGTTAATGTTTTCTGAAATTTAAACAAGATGCATTTTAAATTGGCGAATTTTTATCAGTGAATAAACTTCATAAATGCCGTCTTGTTTGCAACAGAGCAAGATGGTGAAGACAGGTCAGCTTCTACTGATTTGCCACCTTCTCCGAAGTATACAATGTCAGAGAAATGGATTATGGATCAGCAGAAGAAAAAACTTTTAGCTGAGCAAAATTGTGTTCTAAAACAGCAAAGAACAAAGCAAAAAATTTCCACTTGTTTTCATAAGTTAAAGGTTTGTTATGAAATTGAGGTTTTATCCTTTGATAGTTCGTTATTCTTTGTCTTTACCATTATCTTACATCACTTGTTCATGTGTTTTTGGAATGTTATGGTCACTAGTCTGTGATAGGGTCTTTGGACAATTTAGATAGTTGCAACTTGTCTAAGGGAGTCACATACCTTGGAACTAAGGGAGTTGCTTACCTTTGATTTGCTGGAACTCTAAGGGAGTTGCCTACCAATAATTTGCTGGAAAGTTCAAACTTGTTTAATTCATGAATAATTTTCCTCTTAAATAGAGGTTTACAAATTAGGAAATAAGATCCATAGCCTTAATTTTAGGTTTTAACAAGATATGACAGCAAATTATCTATTAGGAAAGTTTTATTTAAACTAATAAGGAAATTCTATGAAATAAAATCAGAATCAAATCCCCTCTTCTGCTGCTGGTTTCTTGCATCAGACATAGGCATTTGTCCACAAGCTTTAACATGGAACCTGTTTTAACTCTGGATATTTTTCTTTTTTGATTCTTGTCTCCAATATATGATAAAAATATTGCCCATTGCTGGACATTGTGGTTCCTATATTGCAGTGCATGCACTGAAGAGAACTGTGGCTTTATCAAATATTTGGTGTATCATTCACATTATCTTCTACCCTTTATTATTTTAATGCAGGAAGCTGTGAATTCATCTGAAGACATATCTACAAAAACCAAAAGTGTCATAGAATTGAAAAAGCTTCAATTGTTGGAGCTCCAACGCCGTCTAAGGAGGTGACTGGTTTTATTTTTTCCATAATTTGTTGCCTTGTCTTGTCAGTACAAACATGTTTGCTTCATGTATTTTGTAATTTGTTGCTTTCGTCATTTGGTTACAGTTTCATTATCTTGATGCTGTTGTTTATGAAATGTGAACAGTGATTTTCTGAACGATTTTTTTAAGCCTATCACGGCTGATATGGATCGCTTGAAGTCATACAAAAAACATAAACATGGTAGAAGGATAAAACAACTTGAAAAATCTGAGCTGAGAATGAAAGAAGAGCGACAAAAGAGGATTCGTGAGAGGCAGAAGGAGTTCTTCGCTGAGATAGAAGTTCACAAGTACATATTTCTCCAATGCCCTTCCTCTCTTCCTTTCTTTCTTACTCATGCCACCATAACCTCCCACCCAAAACCTTATAAATGTTTTTGATTTTATGGCACCGCTATATATGATGTGCTTGAAGGGTTAATGTTGACAATGGGATATATGCCATTTTCTTAACCTTCATTCTAACCTTGACTATAGGGAAAGATTGGATGATGTATTCAAGATTAAGAGAGAACGCTGGAAGGGTTTCAATAAATATGTGAAGGAGTTCCATAAGAGGAAGGAGCGTATTCATCGTGAGAAGATTGACAGAATTCAGCGGGAGAAGATTAATTTGTTAAAGATCAATGATGTAGAAGGGTATCTGCGAATGGTGCAGGTTAGGTTTTACTTAAATTTTATTGATGCATGCCTTTATTGTCATAAAATAACAATTTTCGATAGTTGCACAGGATGCAAAGTCAGATCGTGTTAAGCAACTGTTGAAGGAGACAGAAAAATATCTTCAGAAGCTGGGATCCAGGTTACAAGAAGCGAAGACTATGGAAAGCCAGTTTGAAAATGATATGGATGAGACACAAACTGCAACTTTTGTTGAGGAGAATGAAACTGCTGTAGATAATGAAGATGAGAGTGACCAAGCTAAGGCAAGCTTGTACCTTTAGTGCTTTCTTGAGTTCTCTTTGAATTTTATGCTGATTTTATTTCTGTTGAATTATTCTGCAGCATTATATGGAAAGCAATGAGAAATACTACCTCATGGCTCATAGGTATGAGTTTTCCTTGTCTGCATTCCCATAAAGATTTAAATTCTGTATTTGACTTGCTGTAGATAGTCATTTTGCTTAGTCTTGTTCTCTTTTGTTTAAGAGTGTCTTGTGTGCAGCCTCTGCAGTAATATGGCATTTCAGGTTTTCATGCCTTCTTTTTTCTTGTTGGATTTATTATTTTCTGGTAATAGATAATCATATTCACCGTGGTATTCATGTTGAGTAAATACTGCAGGGAACCTCTGTTCGTATTTCTGTTTCTATTTCCTTTCTCAATATGCAATATCTCTTGGAGACTCTCTCTCTCTTTCTGAATTTTAACCTTGATGTTAACTGTTATTTTAATTACTTAACAATTGATTGCCCTTTGCAGTATAAAAGAGAATATTGCTGAGCAGCCAACTTGTCTTAAGGGTGGAAAATTAAGAGAGTGAGTATCTTGTTTTATAATATTGGATACTGTTCCAGTCCATGTATTTTGAATCCTTAATTCAGTGTGTCATCTTTATTAGTTTTCAATTGGTAGTATGTGACTGATTTATTTTTGCTCGCATTAGATGAGCTCTCTGTTCTCTCTCTCATTAGGAAGTTCCATAAATTGCACCTTTTCACCTTTAGGTATCAGATGAATGGACTGAGGTGGTTGGTTTCATTATACAACAATCATTTGAATGGTATTCTTGCCGATGAAATGGGCCTCGGAAAAACTGTTCAGGTATGGTTTTGATTTCAATTGTTATAATTTAACTGATTACTTGAGTCTATTTCCTAAAATTGTTACATTATTTTGTATGTAGAAAGAAATAATAATCTTTTGCATTTTTCTTTGTAAAAAAAGAAACAATCTAATGTGTCTTTCTTTTTTCTCTTTATGAAGGTTATTGCTCTTATTTGTTACCTAATGGAAACCAAAAATGATAGAGGTCCTTTCTTGGTGGTTGTACCTTCTTCAGTTTTACCGGGATGGGAGTCAGAAATCAATTTCTGGGCCCCAGGTGTACGTAAGATTGTTTATTGTGGGCCTCCAGAAGAGAGACGCCGTCTATTTAAGTAATGGCTGATTGACATGAGACCCTATTTCCTTGCACTCAGTTTCCTTTTGTTATGTCTATAAACCATTCTTTTGTATTTCAGGGAAAAAATTGTGCACCCAAAATTTAATGTGCTTCTTACAACATATGAATATCTGATGAACAAGCATGACAGACCAAAGCTTAGTAAAATACATTGGCACTATATTATAATTGATGAAGGCCATCGTATAAAAAATGCTTCTTGTAAGCTAAATGCTGACCTGAAACACTATCAGAGTGCACACAGATTGCTATTAACTGGAACACCCCTACAGGTAACATGTGTTCTCCCTTGTGTTCTGTGATTTTCATGGATTTGTTATTTTTCTTTTTATTGGTTTAAATAGATAAAATATGAACACTTGTGTTTTGCTTTGCATGGTTATATATGCAGTTTGATGTTTCAATCCTTGAATTCTTGGGAGATTTCACTTACTGACGTCGTCTAATGTCTCTTTTGCAGAACAATCTTGAGGAGTTGTGGGCACTACTAAACTTTTTGTTGCCAAACATTTTTAATTCCTCAGAGGATTTTTCTCAGTGGTTCAACAAACCATTTGAGAGCAATGGTGATAATTCAGCTGATGAAGTAAGCACTTTTTTGACTTATATTTGAGACACTGTTGTTTCACTCTATTATAGTTGCCTTCTCTCCTTGTATCATAATGAATGTTTCTATATTGCCATCTTCCGATTTGCATGTTCAGGCCTTACTATCTGAAGAGGAGAATCTGCTGATCATAAATCGTCTTCATCAAGTCCTTCGACCATTTGTTCTTCGAAGGCTGAAACACAAGGTGGGTTTCTTCTTTTTGATGAATTCAATGCCATAAAGCATTTGGTCTTGAAAGTTACTCTTACACACATTCTTGTGTTTGCAAATTTATTTGGCAGGTTGAGAATCAACTACCTGAAAAGATTGAAAGACTTGTAAGGTGTAATGCGTCTGCTTATCAGAAGCTTTTGATGAAGAGGGTGGAGGAAAATCTCGGATCAATTGTAAATTCTAAGGTAATACTACATTTTATCTGACTCTGTTTGTATCCTTTTATGAGCATGGGCTACTCAGTAAGTCTTACAATCATTGGGAACTCTTTAACGATAGATGATTCATCACTGCAGGCTCGATCTGTGCACAATTCAGTTATGGAGCTAAGAAATATCTGCAACCATCCCTACCTTAGCCAGCTTCATGTGGACGAGGCATGCATTTACTTAGTTGATTATTTTCAGATTTTGGGATACAAAAATTAATTTGCCTCATTTCATCGATGTTGTTTTCCTTTTCTACTAAGCTCATTATGGGATCACCTTTTGTAGGTTGATAATTTGATTCCCAGACATTTTCTACCACCAATTGTTAGGCTTTGTGGGAAACTTGAGATGCTAGATCGATTACTGCCAAAACTGAAAGCGACTGACCACAGGGTATGAATTTCCTTCTGTACGTATTATGGGTTCAGTATTTGGTTATTGCATTTTGCTAACGCCTAGACGATTCTGGTGTATAATTAATATGTTAATGCAAGCATTTAAATTAGGATTGGCAAAGTACATAATTTAAGGAGTTCTTCGAAATATGATCCACTAGTGTAGGAACTTGAAGGAGGCTTCTTTCCCTTGCTTGCTCTGTTTGATTCACTTTATTTTTTGTTATTGTCTGGATTCTTTTAATAGTATGGTATTCCTCTGAGCAAGAAACATCATCTTTTTATTTGACAAAGAATGATTGCCTGAGCTCATTCTTCGGCAGCCCTCTAGGTTGGGTGAACAGTTTTCTTAGAAGTCAAAAGGAATTAACGGTGACTATGTTCTTATCCTGAAATGTTTGTTTGGTTGGTACTTCCTTTTTGTTTGGTCGATGTGATACTCGCCTTGATGCAATGACGTATCTTCTACATCATCTTTTTCTTTCTTTCTTTTTTTTTAACACGTCTCTTGATCCCATTTTATTGCTATAAGCAAATTACATGGTTTTCTTTGTTCATTCAATTATTTTTGTTCTGTACTTCCATTATCCTGCGTTTTGGCTCTAAAATCTGGCATCATTGTTCTAGTTTGAAGATTAACACTATGACTATGACCATGCAGGTGCTTTTCTTTTCAACAATGACTAGGCTTCTTGATGTTATGGAGGAGTACCTCACCATGAAAAAGTATCGCTACCTTCGTTTAGATGGACATACTTCTGGGAATGATCGTGGTGCCCTTATTGAACAATTTAACCAATCCAGTTCTCCCTATTTTATATTTCTGCTTAGGTAATCTAATATTATTGTATATGCTTGATACTTTTTGTTTCTTTTTTAGTTCATCTGTCAAAAAATGGTACAGAGGTCACATTGGGATATTAAGTCCTTATGCATCAGTTGTATGGCTATTTTTATATGGTTGAACTTTTAGAATGAGAATGCGTTTTATGGGGGATAGGATGGAGACTTCAAATCTGGTTTGTTTTCTATATTCTAGGCCATCTTGCTCCTCAATATAATTCTTTTATCAAAACAGAGAGGTTGTAATCCATGAGACTGGACATTGGAGGATCAAGTTGGCAGTCAACCTATCTATTTAGCACTTTAGATGTTTGGTATTGAACAAAACTACATATAGGTTTTTTTTTTTCCCTTCAAATTTAAAGGATGTGGTGTGAATTATTCAATGCTTGATTTGCCAAGAATCGAATAACTTTTTAATCTTAAAGTCATGTACATTTGGTAATTCCAGTATTATAATATTGATATTTTTCATAATGTGTTGTGTTGTATGTAGCTGAGATATAGTAAATGAGTTCACGTAAGACTGACATTTGAATGTGTCTTAGCATTCGAGCTGGTGGTGTTGGAGTGAATCTGCAAGCTGCTGATACTGTGATCATATTTGACACCGACTGGAACCCTCAGGTTATAAATGCAATTGCTGCTTCTTGATTTGTATGCAAAACTGCAGCTTCTTGATTTGGATGCAAAATTAATTCTCCTTAAAAAGTTGCCTACATTTCTATGTTGATGTGTTTTCAGGTGGATCTTCAAGCACAAGCTAGGGCTCATAGGATTGGTCAGAAGAGGGATGTGCTTGTTCTTCGGTTTGAAACAGTATGTTTTTTCTTTTTATTGGCTGCCTTATTATAGCAATGCGTTTTGTCTTTTTGGAATTACTTATGAATGGAGATTTTCCACAAAGTCATACCAATTTTGGAATATTACAAACATATTTAGCTAACTGGATTGGCGTGATAATAACCTCGTGAAACTTGATGTCAACAGTAATAGAATACTTTTTATTGGCAAATATTTCCCAACTCATGAGGGTTTGGAGCCAGTAATTATTTTGCATGCCATTTCATTTGTTGCTAAAAACTAATTTATTTGGCTTTGCTTTTGGCATTTTCTTTAAAATTTATTTTATTTTTTATGGGGGTGAAATAAAAAACATATCCTAGGTATTTACATGGCAAAAATGATTCTTAGATTTGGAAATGAGAAGAAACTTCACATGCAAAGGAATATTAATTTCAATTTTTGCTGCTTTTTTGTTTGTTTCAATTGTTGCTTCCACTGAACTGTCACCATTATTTCTTGCCATTGTCACATTTGGAAATAGAATGTCTGTCACCACACATGCTTGTGGCACCCTCCTCAGCAACCACTCCACCAAGAGAAATTAAAAATTTTGAAATGATTAAGCATTTGATTCTAAGGAAAAAAAAAGTTGGCCTTAAATGCACTAAAAGGTTTTATAGATGTTTGTTGTTTATATGCTATCATTATACTACAGATGAGGCTTAGTTTTTCCATTGTTATGTCATATGTCTGTTATCTTCTATGAGAACCTCCTCGTTCCTGAGAAACCTTGATGTATCTTGAGGCACCTGCTTGGCATCTTCTTGTGTTTATTTCTGTAGTTTAACTGAAAAGAATTATAGAAGATTGTATTTGTTAGGTTTCTGAAGCTGGCACAAAAAAATCAGTGTGCATGGTCTTCTGAAAATACTCACTGAATCCCTGAACAGACTGATCCTAATTATTCAAATGTAGCAGTTCTGTTATGTAGTTTCAAGATATTACCTGCCTAGTTGATCCTAATGTCTTTACCATTGATAAAATTTCCAAAAAATATGATTCTTTTTGACTCACTGCCTTTATCTGATAGCCATGATGATTACCATCAGCATTTCAAACTGGGAAGATATGCCACTGGGAAGGATACTATTGTTGTTTAGATAATTCTTGTGGTGTTATTTAATTGTCATTGTCCTTAGACCTTTAAGTTTCACAACACATAATGCATGCTTTGTTCTTTTGTATTTTATTTTATCTTGAACAATTCTAATTGCCTTCCAAGGTCCAAACTGTTGAAGAACAAGTCAGAGCTTCAGCTGAACATAAACTGGGAGTTGCTAATCAGAGTATTACTGCTGGTTTCTTTGACAATAATACAAGGTGACTTGGGTTGGATTGAGCAACATTTGCAGCAAAAGTTAGGAAGTTTGGAAAACATTGTGGCTAATTCTCTTGAGAAAATTTATACATTTTTTTTTCTAAAACAGTGCGGAAGACCGTAGGGAATACCTGGAGTCCCTTCTAAGGGAGTGTAAGAAAGAGGAAGCCACTCCTGTATTAGATGATGATGGTCTAAATGATATCTTAGCCCGCAGGTAAATGTCTTATTTGAAGTTTTATGTACATCGGATATGTAAAACCTGTATTTAGGATGGAAGTTATAAGTTTGATTCTCAATGTCCAAACTTTGAACCCTGAGTCCCTTGTATTATTTATGAATTTTCACCTTAGAAAATTCTGGCCTCTGCTTAGCTGCACTTTAAATCGCTGTCTTTGGTTGAGGGAGTGTGTCTGGGGTATTACAATCTACTATTGGGTCCTCACCAAAAGTTTAAATTTTCAGGTTGAAAGGTTAGGTACATGTTATGTCTGGAAAATAATATTTAGATGGTGTTGTGGCCTAAGTTGTTATGCTAGTTCATTTCTGATTGACAAATGATGTTATCTGTATAAGCAATATATTAAACACGGATAAACTTGATTGACTCCTGTGATGAAACGAATTTTTAGTGTAATCCAACTGAGAGACTGCTTTGATGTAGTTGTTTGATCAACTGATCTTCAGTTTTTAATTCTTAAAGGGAGAGAGAGAGAGAAACTGATAGATCAACTATCGAGCTTAATTTTTATGTGAACAAAGCAATGCCCCTTTTGTATTAGTTGACTTATTATTGAAAGAGGATGTTGGATTGAGTACTATTATGTAATAAATGCATGTTTTTCTATACTATCGCCTTTTAACTTCAGCAAAAAGGGGCTTCCTCACATCGGTGGACTGCTCCAATGTTTCTGCTTTGCCTATGGCCATTTATATCCACTTGTTGCATGGGCTGTTCGTCTAATTTCTGAAGTGATGTGATGCCTTAATTTTGTGCGAGATGGATCTCCACATATTTTTTCCTCTGTATTTCCAATAAATTTCATTGACTATATGAAATTCTCATACTTTTTAACCCATCGTGGCAGTGAATCTGAGATAGATGTATTTGAATCAGTTGACAGACACAGGCGGGAAGAGGAGATGGTATGGATGAACATGCATGAACTTGTGATTAAATACTTGTCTTGAGAGTCTGTTCCTAAAATTTCTAAATTTTTAGGCAACATGGAAGAGTTTGCTATTGGGACATGGGATAAACGTTATTGAGCCTCTACCTTCCCTACCTTCTCGCCTTGTAACAGATGATGACTTGAAATCATTCTATGAAATGATGAAGCTATACGAAGTACCGAAGGCTGAGGTAGTATCTAATGTGGGGGTCAAGCAGAAAGGTCAGAATCTTGGTGGCCTTGACACTCGGCGCTATGGAAGAGGCAAACGAGCAAGAGAGGTTTGCTGTTTATATTTGATTCTTATGGAGCATATGCTTGTGCTGTACAGAACATGTTTGGTGATTATTATAACTCTTGCCTTTTGTTTTCTCCTTCATTAGGTGCGCTCGTATGAAGAGCAATGGACAGAGGAGGAGTTTGAAAAGATGTGTAAAGTTGACTCTCCTGACTCCCCTAAAGTGAAGGAAGAAACGTCAGACAAAGACTTGCCAAAAAATGCTAGTGCACCTCTCGTGGCTATGGGTAGTGCAGAAGCTCAGGCTCCACTGCTAACACACCCCCTACCTCAATCTTTGGAGAGCTTGCCCCTGCAACAGAGAAAAGAGGTAATTCCTCCATCTAAGCGGGGACGTGGAAGGCCAAGAAGAACAACTTTAGATAAATCTTTGGCTGTAGTGGTACTTCCAGCATCTTCTGCTAGTGGCAAAGTGGCTATGGGGTTGTCAAAAGTAAGTGAGTCCATCTCAGCAAAATCCTCTGTGCCTGATTCTTCACCTGGTTCTAATATGGGGAGTGTTAATGCAACCGCAATTCAACCTACTGTATTGCTTGCTCCTGGTTATCAGCCTGTGAGCCCTTCACTCTCTGTTACGCCCAACTCACAGTCTGTGTCAGCCTCTGTTGTTACACCCGACCCACAACCTGCTTCTGTTGTTACACCTGATCCACAACCTGCTTTGGCTTCTGTTGTTACACCTGATTCTCTACCTGCTTCTGTAGTTACACCAGGCCCACAATCTGCTTCTGTTGTTACACCTGGCTCACAATCTACTTCTCTTATAATGCCTGGCTCACAATCTGCTTCTGCTTCTCTTGTGTCATCTGGAGCGCAATCTATCACTGCTTCCCATTCTCTGCCTATACATTCAAGAGGAAGGGGTCGGAAGGCTCAAAGTGGATTTCAAGCACCACGTCGCAGGGGAAAGAAACAGGAGCCTCTGCTCACTGCTCCTTTGAATTTAGCTGTTCCTGATCCAAGTGTGAATGAACAATCACGTAACCTATCTATTAATACATCTTTGAGTGCCACAGTTGGTACTGTTTCCAGCATTCCTCTGGCTCATTCTAACAGTGGTTTACCTGGTTCTGCTTCTGTAGAGGTCGCTAGTGGAACCATTCATCATTCCGAACCAGGTGTTGCTTTGGATTCTAAATCAGTGCCTTCTGTAACTTTAATCTCTTCTGGCACTCAAGGTGCACCTTTCCCTTCTGTTCCTATGCAAACCAAAGGCCAAAGCCAGAAAATGCAAACTGGAGCAGGAACACCCCGGCGTAGGGGAAGAAAACAAGCTCCTATATCACCTGCTGCACCACATGCTTTGGTCAGTCAGGTCTCCAAAGTAGACATGCTTTCACAGAATAAATTTGGTGACTCTTTAGGTGAAGTTGCTGTGACAAGTAACCAGAAGAATTATGATGCTAGAAATGCAAACCAGGAGAAAGCATCCACAGGAGTTAATTGGGATATAAAATCAGATGAGCGCGTGGACAATACAACTCAAAATCAGCAACTTGTCTGCTCAACAGAAATAAATAATGGTATTGCTAGATGCATGTATTAGATATATGCATATAAAAATGAAACTGAAATTTATGCATTTCAACTTATTGCTTGCTTATATTAAACAAACTCAACATTTGCAGGCAAATCTGCTGGACAAATTCCAAGTGTCAATTTGCATGATGCGGCTTCTGTGACAAAAGATTTATCAGCTGAAAAGTGCTCTTCAAAATTTATAACTAGTAAGCAAAGCAATGAAGGTGGGATCGCTTCAACTGTACCAACATTAGGAATGACATCTACGGAGGTTGTTCAGGGCCAAAGCGCAGAAGATAAAGCATCCCCAGTTGTTATTCATCCAACAAAGGCATCACTGGTTTCTGATGCTGTAAAAGGCATTTCCAAATCCATTAACCAGGTTGCTGCGAATATTGATTCCAATTCTCAGCCAGTTGCATCTCATCCTTCTACCCCTCCAGCCTCCCAATCTATCACTGCAGAAACCATACAAGGTAAAAAGCAAGGTCGAAAGGCTCCGACTAGAGAAGCACCTAGGCGTAGGGGAAAGAAAGCAGGTCAAGGTTCGCCTGCTGTTGATGCTTCTGTTGGCCAGGATTCAAAACTAAATGCATATTCTCAGAACAAGACCAGGGATTTATCAGGGAGTAGGACCATGTCACTGAGAAGTAAACAAGATAGTGATGTTAAGGAACCTGCAAGTGCTGTTCAGGTATTTTGGTTGTTTAAATTTATTCACCAAACTCGTCATATTTATATATTTGACCTATTGAGCTAGAGGAACCAAAACTTGAATGGTTGTGTCTGTCATATTAGTCATATTGTTAAATGTATGTGGTTCAATGTGCGTGGGACGTTTCAATTAATGTCTTTTGATTTTCTCAAATTGATTAGCAGATGCAATTTTAGTGAGATTTTTCATGCTTAGTTGTGTTATAACCGATTACAGCTTCTTTTCTTGTAGATAGTTGGAAAGCAAAAGAAAAAAAATGGAAATAGATGTTTTACATGTCAACTGTGAAGTTTTGAATAAATATAGGCAGGTTATTTAAGCTATATTAACTAATACTAAGATTTCAAACAACTTCAAATTTTTGTGTCAAGTGATATCTGCAATGTTTAAAAGACCCTATATTTGAAGATACAGTTGCAAACTGATCAGCATCTTGAAGTTGTATTTTATTTTATTTGATTGGGTCTGCTTTTGTATTATTGCATTTAATTCTAACTTATGCATGCATTTTGTTATTTTCAGGAGGCATGTTTGCCAAGTGGTTTTGCTGCTCAAGATTCAAAAAGCAAAGCAAGTGGTGGAATTCCTCCTTCTGTCCGAATACAGACGGCTGCTATTACAGATGTTGCCCGTGTGATGAAGGAAATTTTCTCCGAGACTTGCTCACCAAAAAATAAAACAGGTGAATTTTCTAAGATGGAAGCTCGGAATGTCCCAGTTGTACCTTTATTCAACAAGACACCTGCTGAGATTACAAATCACCAAAGCTCAGAGGAAAAAGTGCTTTCAATTACTAAAACAGGTGTCTCTATTGAAGATGTGACAGATTCTGGACATCCATCTTCCATAAGTTCAATTATAGAGAGCAATGTGGAGCTCACCTGTACAGTTTCGGCAGATGCTGGTGAGAAGGATAACTTGCTCTCTACTTTTCCTGCACCTAATGGACTCTCAGTGCAAAATTCTGGGTCCTCCAAAGATGAGGTAGTTCCAACAGTTGCATCTCCAGGTGCAGCAAAGCCTTCTGAGGTGACCCAGGATAAGTGTGGAAATGAAGTGGTCATGCCTTCTAAAGAACTGCCAAAGTCTCCCATCCATGAATGTAGCAGTGTTGAGCACCCCTTAACTTCTTTGGAGGTTGCTGTCGGTGATCATCCTACTGTAGAGGTACCTGCTTCAGCTGCAATGGAGCCTCATGATAACAATGTAGCAATGAAAACACAAGTTTCATCAGAAGCATCAACTCCACCTGCCATTGGTGTAGAAAGTTCTATAATTTCTGCTGATATTGATGGTGTTGGTTTTCATTCTGTTTCGAGCAATCAAATTCCTGATAATCCCATCTCAGATTCTGGTGGTACAAGCACCCCTACTGTGACAGAGATCACTTCTGAAAATGTTGATAAGCCGTCTTTGCAGGAGTCCCTAGATTTCAAGAACATTCAAGATCCCACAGGTTTCATAAAAACTACTGATGATCATCCTGCAAAATCTGCAACAGTTTGTCTTGGCCCCTACCAATCAGAGAATGTTGAAACGGAACCTAAAATTGAAACACAGACTTCTTCAGAACTGTCTCCTAAAGATTCTGTTCTTTGTTATAGGAGTCTTAAAAGCCCTACAACTTTCAGATCATCTGATGATTTGGGTGATAATCCTCTGGTTACTAGGTCAGTTTCCAGGATTTGTGATAATTTAGATAGTGCTGATATGGCTGAGGGTTTTTCTGGCGGTGCTGATTTTCCTAAAGAAGATAAAGCTGGTGTTGAATGTCCAGAAGCTTCTGTGGAGGCCAACAGTCACAGCCCTGATCTTCAGCAGGGTGATGTGGCTTCTGGCTGTAGTACTGCCTCCTTGTGTAAGGGTTTATCCGATCAGGACAAATCGGAATATTTATCTAGAGGGAGCAAAGATCAAAAGGATCATATTTCAGAACCACTACACGTGTTTGGATTTCAGTCTGGTAGAGCAGAGGTTATTCTAGAAGATCATGGTGAGATGGGACCTCCACTGGCTGTTAAAAGTAGCGAGGGGGATCATTCTGAGGTTTGCAACAAGGAAGTAGAGCCCTCTGTGGTACTTACCACAGAAGATTTTGTTGCTACTTCTTCCAACATACAGGATATTCCAGAGGACACTAGTGGAGTAAAAGGTAGTCAGGGGAATCTTGATGAGGCTTGCAACATGGAAGTAGAGCCCTCTTCAGTACATGGGCCATCAACAGAAGATTATATTGCTGCCTCTTCCATTGTACAGGATGTTCCAGAACATGCTATGGGAAGACAATTAACACTTGGAAGCATTGAGGGTGGTCATCTTGAGGTTGGTAATGTGGAATATCAAGTATCTTTGCAAAGACCTGCTGTTTCTGAATCTGCAGATACAGGGAAAGAAGACTCGGGAGCTAAGGTGGTGCCAGAGGTTGGAAATGGAGAGGGTGAGTGTGGTGCTGGTTTGGATGCGCGAGCAAACTTGTCAGAAGAAGATGCAACATTGCCCATTGGTATTGCTGCTGAATCAACTGCTACAGAAGATGGTGATCACATGAATATCCTGCAGGTTGGTGCTGCTGTACCGCAAAATACTTCTACAACCACTCTTCCTTCATCTTCCCTTACTGTTGAGGAAGAAAAAGTTTCTGGCTTTTGTGAGAAGGGTATAGCTAGCAGCTCACTTGCGGTTGAGGAACTGCAAGAATATGATGGAGAGAAGGGTATTGAGGGTGATATTTCTCAAGCAGGTGGGGTTATGATGAAAGATATGTCTGAAAATGTGGCAAACGTGGAAGAAAAGAATAAAGGATCACCTGAGCAGGTTTTATGTGGCACCCTTATAGTGCCAAAGGAATCAAAGGTAGCAGCACCAGAGAAATCAAAGATCATAACACCGGTGTTCAGTATGACAACACCAGTGGAAAATGCTGATGAATTATGTAAGGACGGCCAGAATTGCCGCTTTGAATTGGCTAAGGGAACAGACAAGTATGAAAATGAAAAGAATGACCCAGTGATTGTTTCTCAAGTTGATAATGTGCCTGAAACTATTCCAGGAAAAATGGTTTTGTCTTCATCTCCCTACTTCCTGGAGGATGATAAGGCTATAGGTCCATCAGATATGAATAAAAACGATGGCTCAATGGCAATGGAAACAGAAGGATCTGGAACTGAGAAATGCAGTCAGGTGGTTGTATCTCAGGTTGGTAAAATGGTGTCTGAAACTGTGGGAGGAAACAATGTTCTTCCTTCCTGTTCAGTGATGGAGGATGAAAAGATTGAGGATTCATTGGAAGAGAGTAGCCATGGCACCTCAGAAATCACGGGGAAATTGAAAAGCTCTGAAATAGAAAATAGTCACCAAATGGTTGAATCTCATTTTGCTGGGAGAGAACTTGATTCTTCCATTGGTAGGATAGAGCCCGCAAATTCCGAGGTTAGTAACATTGAGCCTGAAGAGAATGTTGAGGACCCTTCTCATAGGATTGCTGAGGAATTAAAGAATCCTGAAACTGAAACAAATAATCCATTCAAGTGTGGTGGGATGGTTGTTGAAAATGCTAAAATTCAAGATACGCCTACGTCTTCACTGGTTTCAGAGGGGGGAGAAGCTAATGTTGACTCTGCTAATAAGATTCCCAAGGAATCAAGGAACTCTGAAGCTGAAATAAGTGATCGTTTTAAGTGTGATGGTAGGATTCTAGAAAATGTTTCTGAAACTCCAGTTCTGCTTGCATCTTCTCTGGTGTTTGAGGGGGGAAAGAGTGATGTTGAGGACTCTCATCATAAGATTCCTGAGGAGTCAAAAATTTTTGAAGGTGAAAAAAATGAGCAATTAAAGTCTAGTGGAACTCTAGAAACTGTTTCTGAAACCCCAGTTCTGGCTTCATCTTCTGTGGCATCAGAGGGAGAAAAGTTTGATGGGTCTTCCGAGAAGGGCGCAGCAGAGAACTCAGGGGTATCCGTTGATCCAAAATTGTCTCTAACCGAAGCGGATGATCAGGTAGTATCTCATTCTGGAGGAGAGAAGCTTGGCGGGTTAGTTGCACTGGAGAACTCGCGAGGATCTGCAGCTGAGTAAGAAATCAAGAGAGTTTTCTGTACAGCTTTACTGCAATGTACCTGAGTAAGAAATCAAGAGAGTTTTCTGTACAGCTTTACTGCAATGTACCACTTAGTTAAGCCAAGTATGAAGGGTAGAATCGACACATTTAAGTTATCCTGAATTTAATTTAATTACTGGTTTGTAGAGTTATCACACGTAAATGTGGAAGTTCTGCTGGAATTCTGCTTAGTGCCATCGTTTCACTTTCTGCTGCAAGGTGCCGACATATCAATGTATTATTTAACTGCCTATGGAGTAATATGAACTGCCTGCGATACTGTAAAATGCCAATGTATTCTACTCTGTCCATTTGATCATTCATTGAGAGACACTGGGGGGGCCATGCACGTCCCAGAATCTTGGATGCGATTGCGTAAGGAGGCATTTGATGTACATGCCATCAAGTTATTGAATTTCATTTGAAGATCACATCCAAATTTAATAGCTTTTGGTTAAAGTTTGAATCATTTGTCATTTTCTAGCATCATCAGCCCTGGCCAAAATTAAAAATTCCAATGCTCTGGCATATGCAAAAGAAGAGAAAATCGCAGCTCTACGATTGAAATTTCCAAGGAAAGGGAGGATTTTGGTTTGTTCAGATAATTGTTTGCCATGTGTTTAGTTTAATGCTATTCGGTTTCTCATCTTCCATTTGTAACATAAAGACCTCTATCACAATTTTCAATAAAATGATGGTTCTATTTCTATTTTCTCACATTGAATCAAAACAATTAAAAATAAAATTATTTTAAAATTAAAGAATAAAAATTGTATTGAATTATATATAAAAATCAAATTAACCGAATCGAAATATTTTAATCGAATCTAATTTCAAAAAATTCTCATATATAATTTATACATACATCTAAAATTTAGATTGATATATATAATTTAAATAATTCTAATTATATAATTAAGAAATATGTTTAATATTATTCATTTAGTTATTTTTTATAATTTTTTATTTTTAAATTGAAATATCGAATTTTTTAAAGATTATAAATTAAAATAATAGAATTATT
>CANXYI010363737.1:0-11090 GCA_948208565.1 Hura crepitans | reverse complement strand
TTTGAAAATGCGCAATGTTTGTAGAGAATGGTGACCAAAGTAATGGGAAAGACAAAGAGAAGGTGTGAGAAAGCTCAAAAGGGGTTAACAAGCTCATTATTAGTCTATACAAAGTGTACATCCTTATGAGCACATTTTATTGTGAAAAGTGTGTATGTTAGGGTTAATTTGGTATGTAAATGACACAAATCCATGACTTATATGCTTTTAGTAGTTGTAATGAGTTAGATGTATGTTCAAATGTTAAAAATGATAGGAATAAAATATTAATGTGTGAAAACTTGTTTTGGTCGAAACCCTCACATAAGGTTTATGTTTGTGTGTTATATGATTTTTAAGCATCATATTAAGAATTATGCCATATTATAATCATGATTAAATTGTTAACCTTGTTATTTTTATAAGGATAATTAAATGACAAGAAAAGGGTGTATGTATGTGCAAATGAGGTGTACAAGTAGAGCTAAGTGATAAGGTATATTGAGTCATAACCTATGGTGTTGATGCATGCTTGGTTGAAATGCTTCACATGTATTTTATGTGTTATTAGTGCTAAAAATGATGAGAAAATATGCAATTGAATGGTAAAGCCATGAAAAAATGAAAGTAATTACCAATCATATGTTAATTATAACAAGATTTGGAAGATTATATAATGATGAATAGTAACTATGCCATGTGCTCTAATGAACATAACCTATGCCATGGTGTTTTAATGTCTTGATGAATGAAGATTGAATATGGTGGAATGGTATTAAGACATGAAATTATGTTTATGTGTGTGCCTTAATAACACTAAGTTATCTACTTACATATGGACTTAAATGATGCTAAGATTAACAATTTTTATATGTTTTGTCTATAATACAATAGTGATCACATATAATATGGTAAAGATAAGTTTAGTATGTGTATGGCCTCAAATTATAAGCAGAGGCTAAATGGCCAATAGAGAATGTATGGGATGATGAATACAAGAATTAAATGAAAAGATGTGTTAAGCTTATGACCAAGGTATAAATAATTTTGTGCATATATGATGGGTGTAACTAAAGAATGAGATACAAACCTAGATATATAACTAAAAGGCTATTGTTACCATAAAATGGTCATTTGTTGACAAAATGATTTCTAAAATGTATTTAATTTATGTTATAATATTTGAAACTAAACAACATATGGTGTGGCACATAATATTATGACAACCTAGTTTGGATAAGTTGACCGAACAACTAGGACATTTAGTAGCTGCTAGGGTACCTCAGTATCTGATTATGGTCTCTAGGCCCATATTATGGCCTTATGGCTTGTTTATAACATTCAAATCCATATCATGACCTTTAAGTCCATATCATGGCTTTTGGCTTGTATATGATCTCTGTGGTCTATAATAGCCTCTTTGGTTCATTTATCTTGTAATCTAATATCAAGATATTGTTAGTCAATTATGGGTAAATAAATTGAAGTAAGTTAAACATATAATGTATAAAAGAAAGTAATTATCCAATGTTACAACATGTGTATCTATAAGAGATGTAGGCTTTATTATGTATGACAATATTAAAAGATGATCAAATAATTATATTTTACAGGATATTTTTTACAAATGCTTTATGAATTATTATGAAGGGAATGAATGACTGCATAATGACTTATGTGTTAGGATAATGTATTTAAGCATACATCATTATTATTATGATGATCACATAAAAGTAATGACACAGTTCATGTATTATAATGATCTTAAGAATGCATTTTTGCATGTGAGTTCATCATATGTTATTGTATACACCTCTAAGCTTTATGCTTAGTGAATCATTGTTTTTGTAGTGTTTAAATAAAAGAGCAAATTAAAGACAATCTAACACCCCCTGCCAGATTCTTGAAGAAACCAAATAGGTGATGCATTTCCCACTAGGTCACCCATCTTGGTATTTCTCTAGACTCGTATCCATAATACTATAGATTATTTATTATTTGATTAGGTATTTCCTAAATGCTTAGTCTATCACTTAGAGATTATTATTCAGGGTATACTAAATCCTAAATCCATTTAACAGGCTATTATCAATTCTATAGAAATTTGGGCAGGATAACGGCTAGCTGGGTGACATTTTAAAAATATTGACTTACTAAAAAACACTTTTATAACCTCAAGTAATTATCCTGTCACCTTTTGGACCTTTTTGGTCCTTCATCATCATTAATATCTCAATCACAAATAGTCAATCATCACTTAGGCCTCAGCCTCACAAATATCATAATAGACAGAAATTAAACAATTCAGATTCATAGGCCTGTTTATATACATCACATGTTTAACTTAAATTTTTAGACACTAGCAACTTCTAAGCTTGTTGAACCAATAACCTATAGTATTTACATTAGTGCCTACTAAAACCATTAAAAAATACAATATATGATACCCTTCAGTGCCTCTACTCTTACACTATACAAAACTTGAAGCTGAATCTACTAGTTGTTACTTGGATAACAAAACACTAGTACGCTGAGTATGAAACTCAATGGTGAATTTATAAGAATAAAAACATGTCATTATAGCACATAAATGGATTCAACATGCTATGGATGCATGAATGCAATACATATACTCCATGTAGCAAAATAATAATATTTTATTTAAATGTTACAAAATAATATTATTTTATTATCTAGCTAAATAATTCAATTATTTTCCTTAAGCCATTCTAGATTATCAATAATTTATTGTATCATTATTATCTGTCATTAGGTATAATACTGAATTTATTAAGTAAGCCTAACTAGGTAGGCTACACTTTCAGACACTTGACCAAGAGGGAAATTAAACTATATTGTGGCCTTACATTTTAGACCTCAAGCTCCACACCAATCCTAGTGCAGTGGCCCATTTTATAGACCTCAACTGTTACACCAGCCCAATCTAATTGATAAACATATTAAATATCATTGTGTCATAGTTTCCACAACATAGTGTAGTGACCTATCATGTAGACCTCGACCACTGCATTGGCCTGGTATGATAAATAGAAAATAATATTATCAATAAAGCGCAGTGGCCCATTTTATGGACCTCGACCACTGTACTAGCCTATTATGATAAATAGACAAATAAAATCATCAAATCATAGTGTAGTGGCTCATTGTGTGGACCCCTACCATTGCGTCGGCCTAGTCTGGTAAATAAACAATATCTAGCAGGTGCTAATCCCTAGTTGATCAGTCAACCAATCTAATGGGTGTCTAACTAATAGGCCAACAATCTCTTATTTATGTTTATTTTATTACTGATCATTATTTTAGAATATTATTAATCCAATAATAGATAGTTATTAATTTATCTCTACAATCTAATTGTAGCCAAATAGTTATAGGTTAGTTTTACTGCTGGATAGTTATAAGTCCAATTTTTAAAAGAGTAATTTTAAGTCCTTTACTTAGGTATTCAAAATTCCACTTGATACCTAGTTCCATATCAAAATTTAAGCCATATTATATATCCATTATAGGCCACATTATGTGCCATTCCCATACACACAAATTAAAGGATAGTTATGGGTCATTTTTACTTTCCCAATACACTATTACTAGTCATTTTCCTCTGTTTACTAGGCATTTTCCCATGCCAATTCAAGTCACCTTGACATGCCATACTAAGCTATAATAACTTTTATTCCATTCGATCTAATTATAGCCACAATAATGGCCTCCCATTGCCATTAAAATCATGTACACAAAAGCCACAATTTATGTCCTATTTCATACCAATGTAGGTCACAACTATAGGTTATTTTGATACATGCCTTACAAGTCCATTTTCAAGCCATTTCTTAGATCAATTCCTAATCCCTTTACCTTACATTAACTTTCCATATTACATGCCACATTTCCATATATGGTTTCACATACGTCATGCTAATTCCATACCATGCATCATATGCTCAAGACATTATGCCAATCTTGCACATTACATACCATTATGTAACATACTTACCATACCACACCTTGTCATACATACCTCTTGGCCAAAGCTTACACATGGTTATACATATGCATTTTTCCATAATTCATTACACATACATGTCATATATCATCATTCTAGCACATATATATATGCGTACACATCATATCATGTATGCCATGCCATTGCACAACACCTATATGCCTCGACCACACATGCCGTGCCATGACACATACATACATGCCTCAGCCACACTAAGTTCACACACATACTTGCATTATTTCAACAAATTCACCATATAGACACCTATTTGCATACCAACCATACTATTTCCCATTACATACACTATATATACATACCTATTACATCATTTACATACCAAGACCTATGCGTACACCCCTTAGCCATAACAAGTCCATTACCATACCTACATTTTTTTCATCAATTCTATCCTACACACATACACATAGATGCCCCATATGACATTTTCCATCATATACACCATACCTATATACTTTATACATAATTCACATGCTAAAATACTTTAATATACCTCTCGAGTAGCCTGTGTTCATGTATTTACAAAACTCTCTCTCAAATAATTCATATACATACACCTACAATCATACCATACCTGACAATTTCTATCCCACACATATCATACGCACTATATAAACCCCATGGCACACTATGATACCTCTTGACTAAGTCATATTCATCACTAAACATTTACATTTCTCCCTAAACTAACATACAAATCATCAAAATTATATACAACCAACATCAATTTAAGCTTACCTCACAAATTATCATACAATACATATTCAAAGTTCAACATCCATACACTAATTTGTGGTAACTCATAAGCAAAATCAACTTCGCATGCTTTTATTTAGTCAAATTCACATACCTATTACACCTTTAAAGCTTTTAAAACACCAAAGAAGCTTTATTTCCCTTATTGCATATCTTTCTTTCCCAAACATACATATACACCCATCCAACTAAAAAAAATCACCAAAAATTCTATAGACCTCCAATTGAAAATCTAAGAACATTAGTAGTCTTAGAATGATAGAATCCCCTTAGAAAAAAAATAAAAATGGAAGAAAAACACTGACTCAAAGACTTGAATTTTCAACCACCATTTATGTAGTCTTAAGCTTTATTGATTTTTTCTTGATTTTCTTGGGTAGCTATCTTGGCCAAAAGCTTGAGGAAAGGTTTCCTACCTCACTAAAGTAATTTTTGGTGGAAGAATAGGGCAAAATTACTAGTTGTTAGTGGCAAAAATGGTGGACTTTTGGTGGTGTAGATGATAAGAAAGGGAGAGGAAAAAGTAGGGAGGAGAAGGGTGAGGTAGAGGATAAAGCCAAGTAAAAGCCCATGTGGCTAAAGTGGCTTTATATAGTGGACCTGGGATGGCTAGAATGGTGACACATTCCACCTGAGCATCCCAAAAATGCTCAATTTCGAGTGAAACTTTGAGAAATTTTAAAAATTCACTCAAACCTCTCAAAATCATCATGTATATTTTAAAAATCCTTAATTAAGCCCATGTAAGGCCTCATAAAATTTCATGGCCAAATTCCATTGTCAAGTAAGTTAATTAATTCCTCAAAAAAATAGTAAATTTTATAAAATTACCATATGACCTCAAAAAAATGAAAAATCCTTCACCAATTATCTTAAGGGAATTTTTAACCATCAGGGTACGATATTTTTAGGTTTGTTTAGGCATATCTTAGGTCATTCCCAACCCAAGTCCTTTTAAGCCTATGGCCCACTAGATTGCATCCAAAAATAATTTATTGGTTTTAATAAATTTTTAAATTAAGTCTTTTTCATCATTTTATGACTAGTTAAAGTTTCATGACCAATACACCCTATCTCGATCCTTATGAAGTTAACTCAGCACTTCGGGAACCCTATTCGATCTTTAGAGGTACTATTCATAAAAACTTGACTTACGGCCATTTTAGTTCTTCCCCTCTTAATAAATTTCATTCTTGAAGTTACTTGATGTAAACAAATGTGAATATTAAGTATTCATCTACTCCTCAGCTTCCTACATTGTTCCCATAGAACATCGAAGAGGCTATGCCATGCCTATTTTATCTTTGGTAACTATTATTGTATGCAAACTCAACTAAAGACAAGTACTAATCCCAGTTGCTTTAAAACTTTATAGCATAGTTACACAACATATCCTCTAACACATGTATCACCCTTTCTAACTATTCATCTTTCTGAGGGTAGAAAGCTATACTTTAAGTCAATCTGGTACCTAAAGTTGCATACAACTTCTTCTAGAACTTGGAAGTAAACCTAGGGTCTCTATCAAAAATAATAGCCACTAGCACACCATAGAATCTCACAATCTTATTAATGTACAATTTTGCTAGCTTCTCTAAAGAATAATCCATGCTGATAGGGATAAAATGTGTTATCTTAGTCAGTTTGTCTTTAATTACCACACAACATCACATTTGCTTCAAGTTATAGGCAGTCCCATTACAAAATCCATAGTAACCTTTTCCCACTTCCATTTTGGTATTGATATAGGATGCAACAATTTAGAAGGAACCTAATGTTCAACTTTTACTTGTTGACATGTTAGACATCTAGCCACATACTTTGCTACATCTCGCTTTATCCTTGACCACTAGTAATGTGGTTTTAGGTCTATGTAAATCTTTGTATTACCTAGGTGTATAGAATAAGAAGCATTATATGCCTCTATTAGTATTTGTAACCTCAAGTCATCTATACTAGGTACACATAACTTGCCAGGGTAGTACAGTTATCCATCTGCACTCAATTTAAATCCTACTACCTTTCCCTCATTGACTTTACCTAGAATCTATATTAGTTATTCATCCTTAGCCTATGCCTCTTTTATCTGCTATTTTAAGTCTTGTTTAATTTGTAACTTTGCCAAGATGGCATTTTCCTTTATATAACCCAATTTGACATTCATGGCTCTTAATGTCACTATGAACTTCCTGCTTAGTGCATTTGCAACAACATTAGCCTTTCCTAGGTGATAATCTATTAGACAATCATAATCATTTATTAGTTTTAGCCACTTTCTCTACCTTAGATTTAACTCTTTCTGGGTAAGGAGATATTTCAAGCTCTTGTGATCAGTGTAAATATCGCATTTCTTACTATACATGTAATACCTCCAGATTTTCAAGGCAAAAATAATGGTAGCTAACTCTAAGTCATGAGTAGGATAGTTATTCTCATGTGGCTTCAGCTATCTAGAAGCATAAGCTACCACTCTTCCTTCTTGCATTAACACACAACCCAATCTATTAGGTGAATCATCACTATACATAACAAAATCCCTTCCTAATTTAGGCTAAATAAAGATAGGAGCTTCAGTTAACATCTTCTTCATCTTCTCAAAGCTCTTTTGACATTTTGCATCCCATTCAAATTTCACATTCTTTTTGATCAATATGGTCATAAGTGCTATAATCATTGAGAACCCTTTCACCAATTTTCTATAGTATCCAACTAATCCTAAGAAACTATGTATCTCTATCACATTCCTTGGATATTCCCATTGTAACATTGCTAAAATAAATTTTAGGAATATTAGGCTTTTTAATCCTTAGCTGATGGTATCCTAATCTCAAATTTATCTTAGAAAAGATATGGGCAGCACAAAGCTGATAAAAAAGATCATCAATTCTAGGCAAAGGATATTTATTTTTCACTGTCACTTTGTTCAACTCTTTGTAGTCAATAAACAATCAGAGCGACTCATCTTTCTTTTATACAAAGAGCATAGGTGCTCCCTAAGGTGAAATACTAGGTATGATAAAACCCTTGTTTAACAAGTCTTACAACTGTAGCTTTAATTTTTTCAACTCAGCAGGTGTCATTCTATAAGGAGTAATAGATATAGGAGAAGTACCAGGATACACTTCAATTTCAAAGTCAAGTTCCCTCTATGGAGGACACTTCAATTTCAAAGTCAAGTTCCCTCTATGGAGGTAATCTTGGTAACTTATTAGGAAACACATCAAAAAATTTAGAAATTATTAAAATCTATTCAAGGCTAGGTGTGGAAGTATTAATGCCAATGACATAGGATAGGCATGCCTTATAGCCTTTATAGATGAGTTTTCTTGTTGTAACAGCTGAGATAAGATTATTCAGAGAGCTTTTCTCACCCATTAATGTCACTTCCTATCCCTCAGTGGTCTAGAGTGTCAACTTCTTATGTTTATAGTTAACTATAGTTTGATGTTTAGATAACCAATACATTCCTAGGATAACATCAAATTCATGGAATGGTAGTTCAATTAGATTAGCAGGAAATAATTATTCATAAATCACCAATGGATAGTGTCTGTATGCTTTATTCATAGTCACACTCTATCTTATGGGATTACTAACTTGAATATATAAGTTTACATATTCTGATTTTAGTCGCCTATCATGTGCTTTTATTTAGTGCATATATAAAAATAAGTAAATCATGGGTCTATTATTGCCAAAACTGGAACATCAATTAAATAAAAAGTACCAATAATGACATTTAGAGCTTTTTCTTCCTCACAAGCCTTGATTGCATATTGTCTAGCTAGTGCTTGAGCTTCTGACCTTGTCCCCTGACCACTATTACCAATTTGATCACCTCTAACCTGTCTCTACACCGTGCTCTAATGTGCTACTGATGCCTAAGTGCGAACACCCTTTGTTTATCTATAAGGACACTCATTTCTATAATTATCTCTAGACCCATAAATATAACATCCCTCTATCCTAGCCTACCTACATTGACCCTAGTGTCATTTGCTACAAATGCCATAGGAAGGGGGTGAATTTCTTGCAACAGTGGTTGGAGCACTAGGTATTAGTGGTAGTGGTCTAGGTTTAGATACTGACGCTTGCCTAGATCCTTGCCAAGATCTCTGAGACTATGCTTACCTATATTTTTAATGCCCTAGATAAGATTGTGTCTCTCACTATCTTTTATTGGCACTTAGGCTAAACTAGATTACCCTGTAGTAAATTGTCGCTTTCTTTAGAAAACTTCTCTTTCCTCTTATTCCATTTCCTCCATTTCATATGTAGTTGACACCAGAGCATAGAAATCTCTAATCTTTGTAATAGATATTTGCATTCTCAACTCTATATTGAGGCCTTTTTCAAACCTCATGTATTTTTCCTCTTCTATAGGAGTAAATTCCTCTACATATGTAATAAGTCTGGCAAAATCTTTCTCATACTTAGATACTAACCTTCTATGCTATTTTAGCTCAAAGTAACTCCTATCTCTTCTTATCCTCATATGATTCAAGTATATACCTTTTCTTGAATTCCTCTTAAAAGAACTCCCATGTAAGCTTTGTGGGTGGCTTCCTTTTCTTAATAGTATCCCACCAATGGAATGCCTCTTTTTCCATAAGAGAAGTAGTGCCCTTTAAATTTTCCTCTGTTATAAACTCTAGTTATTCTAGTATCTTCAATGTCCTCTCTAACTAGTACTCTGCTTTTGCTACATCATCTCCTCTAGCTCCCAAAAAATCTACAGCCCTTATTTTCTTTACCCTTTTTAGGCATGTCTTCTGTAATACAACTGGTGGTAGAGGTGGAGGAATAGGAGCTAGTGAAGGTACTTCTAACACCCCAATTTTGGGCTTGGAAGTTACTTTTTGGTTGTAAGGACCAAAATGGTAATTTTACAAGTTTGATGAAAACAGCCATAAGTGATATGTGTTTTTCAAAAGGATTATTATGATATTCTTATTTGATGAATTTGAGCCATTGGATGAAAAAGTCAAGATTTAATCTTGACCCTTTGCTTGAGGGTATAAATATTAAATTGGAAAGAGAGAAAGGAAAAAAAAGGAAATGCTATTCTTCATCTTCCTCTCCCTCTATTCACTCTTAACATATTCTCTCAATTCCTTTGGCAAGAAAAAATTCATCAAGGTAAAATCATTAATCCTTTTTCACCTTTTCATCATCTTTTGCTTAAGATTGTGATTTTTGGGCTGTTTTCTTTTGCTATCCATGTGAAAGGGAAGAACGAGGTGAATCCTTTAAGGTGAAAGTGAGAGGAAAACATGTTTTAGAGGCTTGAATCAATTTTCACTATGTCCCTATATGATTTCTAGTGTATGTGCATAAACAATGTCATGGTTATTTGTTTAATTTGATAGAAATATGTATTAGGGGTTCATAATTTCTATTTTCTATATTTTTTATGAATTGATGATGAATTATGGGTTGTTTTGAGTGTATTCAATGTGAATTTAATGAGAATTATGCTCTATAATTTGTTGTAATGTGTATGTTTGAATTAGTGTTGAAGATTTCATGGTTTGGGTTTGAAATTGGATGAATTTTCTGCAAAAATGGCAAGAAATCACATTATTTGTTGCTAAAAAAGAGGCCTCACAGCCATGACCTTTTGCAGGTTATACCAGTAACCCCTCTAGGCCAAAATATAGGCTTTTGAAGTTTTAAGGGGGTCACGGCCATAACCTATAAAGGGGTCACACCTGTGACCCATTTTCACCACTAGTAACAACATAATATTTTCTTCATAACTTTTTTGATTCTTACAAAATTTCGAACCATTTTTAACACTATTTTTGTCATGATTTTAAGAATCTTATGACCATTATTTGGGAATATTTTCAAGATTTTATTAAGGGGTTTTGGGATGTGGAATGTGAGTCTATTTTCTTTGAAACTTGAGGTCTATAGCACTATGATGTTAATGAAATTCAAGTTGAACCTCATATACTATGTGCACGTGAATGAACCTTGATTATAAGCCCCATATTTTGAGTATTTTATGATGTCTTTATGTAACTATAAAGGAATGTAATCTTGCAAGACAAGCAAGTGAACTCAACATATGTGAAAAAAGATAAATATGTGTATAAAAGATTGTTACATGCTTTGAAAAGGCATTTACAAGGCACCTTTAACAAACATTTTACAATGAGTATTAACATGATTTTGACATATTTTTGACATCATTTTAGGATGATTTTAAAGATGATCTTGTGAATTGCTCATAGATATATATATCTTGTGAATTACATATATATATATATATATATATATATATATGTGTGTGTGTGTGTGTGTGTGT
>CANXYI010363724.1:0-12268 GCA_948208565.1 Hura crepitans | reverse complement strand
TTTAAACACTAGATATTGGGATCTAAACTTGTGTAAGGGCTAGTATTTTTGACCTCAATGGTTGCACACATTATAACATAATACATCATGATCACCATAAATATGCAAGGGTTTGATTCTTAAACCTCGATGGCTAGACCTATCTTATAAGCTATGCAAAGGCTCACATTTTAGACTTCGATGGCTGTACCTGTCATAACATAACACATCATGATTAGGTGTACACTAGCCCTTATAGACCTTATGGCAGCTACACCTACTCTAACATCTTATCATATATATCATCAGTCATAAAATGTGTAGGGGTTACTCATTTAGAGCTTTAATAGTCACACCCATCATAATAAGGCACACCTAGTGTCCTAACAACTATTACTCCTTAGTTGACTAGTCAACCTATCTAATAGGTGGTCTAACTAATATGGGCCTTAATTTCTAATGTTTATTAAATATTTATGGATGATCAATTATTCACTTTTTATACTTAAACATCATCATTTTAGTCTCATGCTAATTCTTTGCAATTTTGGTTTCTTACTTTTGTTTTATTAATCTTTCTCATTTTTACATGTTTCTCTCAGTAGTTCGTTACATGCAATACATGTCAACATCTTTTCTTAACCCTCTATACATTAGCTCGTCTTTCATATAGTCATGACTTTAGGTTCCATTATGCATCTTTAGATCATATTCAAATGTCATAAGTCTACTTTGCATCCTTTTGACCATCTTGCTCATTTTTGTTTTAACTTATTCCTTTCTTTTGACCAATTAGCCAAAATAAACACACCCACTATAAACCACTTATTTTATTAATGCACTTGATCTAAAGTTTACATGTACAATATAACACATACATGCTTAATACATCATTCAGCCATTAAGTTTATTCCACATCGATTTCATTTCTTTTAGGTTTCTTACATAACCCAAGCTTGCTATGCCTAAAAAAGACATGAAAATTACACTAGGACTCAATTGTATTCACTTACATACACTAGGTGACTCTTTTGGCCACCAAGTCAAGTCAAGCTTATTATTCATTTTTTATCAATTCCTCATTCCAATTATGTTCCTAACATGCAGCTAAAGTCATTGACATATTAACAACCATTAATCTCACTTCTATACACATAGTTACTAACTAGAACCTTTTCAGCCACCTCATTTTGTTCATTAAATTTTTAAGCCCTACATGTTTATCTTAATCTAATTTTATTACTCAAACATTAATTACCCATAAATACAAGTATATATACATACACCAAACATTCAATACACATGCACACACACTTGAAATGGGCAATTAAATAGAATTTAATACATATTTCATTAAATTCACTTACAAATAATTCCAAGGCACTCCAAAATCACAATTCAAGCAATGTCCTTACTCTTCTCAACTAATTCCTTCTCTTTCTCTACAAACATAATTACTTTTATGTTAAAAAATTTCAAATAAATTCCTATTAATTATAAACTCAAAATTGAACTTTGAATTATCTATTTAGCATTAAATACTACTTTATAAAAATAAACTAAAAAAAAGATCACTTACATACTCTTTGAGCACTATTCACTAAGAGAGGAATTCTCTCTTTACACCTTTGTTCTTTGATTTCTCTCTTGCAAATAATGATTACTAAAAATGGTGGAGGTGGAATTGATGTGGAAATTTGATGAATTTTGATTGATTATAATGATAAAAGAATAAAAAAATAGAGGAGGGGAGAAGGGTAAGGAGTCGGGAATTAGGGAAAAGAAGGAGGAAGATGAGTTTTTTAAATGGTCTAAAGTCTATACTTATGTAAGAAATTAAGGCATAAAGGGATGACACATGGCAATCTAATGACATATATTCACATAAAAACTTACTTAAAAATTAAATTTAAGAGCCATATGTATCACTTTAATTATCTCTTATTGCCATTCATTAAGAAAATATGCAATTTAAATGCCCTATAAAAATCATAATTTTATTCCAAGAGGAACTATTTATTTTAAACTATTATTTAATTAATTAATTTTATTTAATTACTTCTTGACATTAAAATAATTCAAAACTCAATGCCATTGGCTTAGAATTTTTTTAGCATCAGGTCATGCTATTTTTAGATTGTTTTGAGCCCTTTTAAAATATTGAGTCATTCAGCTTTAACTACATTACTATTCTTGTGACATCACGAGAAAATCTTTACTAGAATTTTTAACACCTTAAACATCTTTAATTTCATCTCAAATTTCACCCATAATTATGTTATAATTAATACTTCCATTTAGTAATATTAGTAAATCCCAAGTCTCAAGAAACACTATTCACTGTTCAGGAAGTATTATTCCTAAAATTATAAATTACGAGCATTATAGTACTTCCCGTCTTAAAGTAATTTTGTCCTTAAAATTACCTGGTCAAAATAGATAGGAATACTAGGCCTTCATTTGTTCTTTATTTTGTTATATGGCTTCTTCAATTTTGTGGTACTTTTATATTACTTTCATTAATGGCACTACCTTATTTCTTAGCTCCTTAACTTTCTATTCTAATATTCGTACTGGTTTATCTTCATTTGTTAGATGTGGTTATACCTAGATTTCTTCCATTGGTATTACATAAGAAGGAAGCTGAGGAAGGAAATTTTGTATCATCATAACATAGACATAAGGAACACATCATGAATTTGTTATAGCTTTGGTGGTAAGGCCAATCAATGTGCTACTAGTCCTATACATTCTATAATTTCATATAGACTAAATCAAATCATCTTCTTCCATGACAATACCTTAAGAAACACCTTTTCACCAATTTCATATTTAATGTCCTTTCATTTTAGGTCAGCATATGACTTTTGCTAGTTTGAAGTAGCCTTTAGTCTCTGTCTAATAACCTTAACCTTTTCCTTAGCATCGTTAACTAAATCAAGTCCTATTAACTTATTCTCACCTATTTCTCTTTAACAAAGTGGAGTCTTGCATTTTTTACCTTATAATGCCTTATATAGAGCCATGCTTAAGCTAGTTTGATGGCTATTATTGTACACAAACTCAACCAAAGGCAAATACTAATCCTAACTTCCCTTAAATTCTATGGCACAACCTCATAACATATCTTCAAGTATCTTTATGATCTATTTAGATTTTCCGTTCATTTATGTTGAAAAGCTATACTAAATGTAAGACAAGTACCTAGAGCATCATATAACTTCTTTTATAATTAAAAGTAAACCTTGAATCCCAATTAAATATAATATAAGCAGGCACATTGTGCAATCTCATAATCTCATTAATATATATCTGTGCTAGCTTCTTAAGAGAGTAATCTATTCTGAATAGAATAAAGTGTGATGGCTTTATCAACCGATCCACAATCACCTAAATAGTATCACATTTACTCATAATTATAATGTAATGCCTGAAAATTTTTGATGTTATGAATAATACTTCCCGAGATATGAATAGTGTTTCTCGAGGTCGAGTCACACTAATCTTACCCAATGGAAATATTAATCATAAAATAATTTTTGGTTAAATTTTAAGTTAAAATGAAGTCATTTAAGTGGCTAAAAATGACAGTTATGTTTTACGATAGTGTCGTATGAATAATGACCTAGTTTTAGCTTAATTATAAAATATTCAAAAGTTGCTTAGAAAATTTTGGGATTTATACAATCTAATACTCAAATATTCCAAATAGTCTATTTGCACTGGAATTAGAATTTTTAGAGATCAAGAAGAATTTTTACTAAAATTAGATAACCTAAAAAATTACATTTTTAATCGATTTTCATTATTTTCAAGCAACAACTTTTAAATGCTATTAAAGTTTGATTTACGAATTTTTACAGGTCTCCTGAATGTCAAAAAAGAGTCAATAAAAGCCAGGGAAAAAAGGACTAGTATAAAAAGGTCAAATTCTTAGTCAAAGGAAGAATAATTCTCTTCTTCCTTTGGACCAATATGCCAATGCTAATCAAAAAGGGAGAAGAGCCATTTTTAGTTCCTCCAAGCTCTAATTTTAGCTCATTTTGTGATGTTTAAGACATGAATCCACACCTCTATAACCCTTAGATACTGTTTATATCTCAAATTTTAAGACAAATTGAGGGAAAAACTCAATTTTTAATGTTAATAAATAGTGTCACAAATTTGATTGGGTAAGTTTTTTTGAGCTTCAATATTTTTCCCATTCTTCCTAGGTGCCTAAAAGCATTTCTATGTTTTTAGTTTTTCATTTTACGCTTCAATTAATTTTTTATGAATTTTTATATATTGGCTCTACTATAAATAGTTGCTAAAATGGAGAAGACACAGGATAAAGGGAAAGGCAAGGCCAAAGTAGTTCTTATAAGTGCATTTTAATTCCATAAGTAAGTATAATCGAAATAATTTATGCTATTTTGTATATGCTCTAATATGAACATAATATGTAAATGTGTATTTTATGTGCATTTTATTAATTATTCTTGTTAATCATGTTTAATGACAATATGGAAGTGTTTGAAAACCTTCAATATGGTTGAAATGTGTGGGGATCATGTATGTTGATAGAATGTGTATGGTTTATATGCATGTTTATGTATGTATGTATGTTGTACATTATGAATGATAATTATGATATATGTCCAAGAATGGAAATATGTGCCTAAATGGACATTAGATATGATTTATGATGCATTAAATAAAGCTTTTAAGGGCTTAGAGGCATGATGGCCTAATGGCTATTTGATGTATATATATGCATATGTTTGCTTTATATAGGCATGTAATGAATAGTGCATGATGCTATAAATGTTAATGATCATGAAAGCATTTCTTAAGACTTGTGATGTGAATAAAAATATGTGTAGCATGCAATGGGATTGTAATGCCTGAAAAATCATATATAGTATCATTTAGGACATCGAAGGACCACCTAGTAGTGAAAAGGGGGTATTGGTCAAACAACTTTGATCGACTAGAAAATGATGAAAATAAGTAAATTAAAAATTTTAGTAGAACCAATAAATCATTTATGGCTGAGAACTAGTGAATATTGACTTCAGTTGAGGTTGTGCTGGGACAACTTTGAGAAGTGCCCGGATGGACCTAAAAATATCACACCCTGTAGCTCAAAAATTCCAATGAGTTCATTGGTGAAGGAATTTTAATATTCTAAGGTCATTTGATAATTATTCAAAAATTTTTATTTACGTGAGTGAATATTCTAGATCCCAAAAGAACTTTGCTTAAAATTTTATAGGGCTCTTAATGGGTATTATCGAGAATTATTGGCATTGGAATCATAATTTTTAGAGGTCTATAGGAATTATTTAGAATTTTTAAAGTTTTAAAAAATAGAATTATTTAGGGTCATTTGATTAACAAGTGGCATAATTGGTTCCATACACCTTACTAATACATATGGTGCACATGTGTGTGTGTGTGTGTATAGGATGGTAGGAAATCATCTTCCACCTAAACTCCCAAGAAACTCGATTCCACCACCATGGGAGATTCTCCCTTTTTTTCATCGCTTTTCTCTCTCTATACACTATGAAAACTTAAGAAATTATATAAATCCTAGTCTCAATGATCCCTTAAACATGTTCTAAGTGACAAAACTTAAAAAGGTTGCCTGAAATTAAAGTTACAAGGATGGAATGAATAGTAACTTTTTATTGGGTAAGTGATTCTTTCTAAGGTTTATTATTTTTCCTAAAGAGTATTTGAGTTGTAGATGTCATGTGCAATGAGAAATTTCCATTTGGATTTAATGGGAATTTTGTAGGAATTTTCAAAGGGTGAACCCTAATAAGCCATTTTGGGAAATCATGGAAAATGATGGAGGAAGAAGAAATTGATGGTTTTGGAATGGCTTCAATATGACTTGGAGGCCATTGTAAGTGAATTTAGTCGAATCTTGCATTGTATTTTAGAGAAACTTGGAATTTAAGGCATGTGTGTGTGTGTGGAAGTCATATTGGTGTGTCATGATCTTGAAGTATTATGCATGATAGGATGTGAAATTAGAGTAGAAAAGACTATGTAAATGTGTTTTGGATGTGAAAGGTATGTGTGAGCAGGTGATGTAAAGATGGCCAAATGCATGACATGTATGTTATGGTATGTGCATGGCATGTGTACATGGGATATTAGAATGGTAATGTGATGCATTACATGAATATGAGAAGGAATGTGGAGATATGTGCATGGTTATGGATTAAAATATGATAAGGCATAAAATAAGGGAAATAGAGTGTAAGATTAGTATGTGAAGATATGATATGAACTAGGTATAATGTATAATGTTAAGTGTATGTTTAAGAAATTAAAAAGATATGTGTTACTTGAAAATTAATGTTAGGAATATGTTTAGGTATGGTAATAAAGAGGTAATGTTTGATGGTATGGAATAGCATAAGTATAGTTGTATAAGTTAAAGAAATGAATGTAAAATGATTAAATGAATAGTAATATTTATGTAAAGAGACCTATAACTGTCCAACAAAATAAATGAGACCCGTAACTATCCCGTAGGAATGACCCGAGGAAATTAACCTATAACTATGTCCTAGTGACGTGGAAATAATTTAAATATATGACTGATGATGCAATATAAATAGTAAGTTGGCTAGAAGTAGAAATAAATGCATGAGTACAGGATTTAATTCTAAAAATATTGAATTATGAAATTATGTGTTATGATAAATACATCGCTAAAATCCAACCTATGATGAAATAAAATGGAATGATTAGATAAATGAATATTTGCGTAATTTATATAAAAAGGTTAAAGTGTAAATGATCATACAAGAAAACTATTTACATGATATAATCATTATAAGGGTGATAAAAGTAAAATACTGGGACATAATATAATGTAGTGACAAGTAAAGTAAACTAAACCTTAAAAAAGTTAAATATTAGACATAGATGGAAGAAACTTGTCATACAATAAGAGGAGAAAATTTACAGTAGGGGATGAGAGGATGATAAACTATGATATAGATAATAGTAAAGCAATATACATACATTTAAACATAGAAAAGGAATAAAAAAAAGAATTAAAAAATGAGGGAAAAGAGGAATGAAGAGTATTAATGAAGAGAACGAAATATGAGATTTAGATATGGGAAACTGATTAAATTAGGGAAAACATTAAGTAATTGTTAAATTATGAAATGATGAGGTAATAATATGAAGATAGTGTTTTCACTGAAAATATTCAGATAATAAAGAAGAAAAAAGGAATTATTGTAAAGATGAAATAAAAAGAGATTGGCCTAATGGCTAGAAACACATTAGGTAGGTTGATTGATCAACTAGGGATTAGTAGCTTCTAAAGGCTAGGTTTGAGTTGATTTTAGCCTATATATAGCGAGTGTAGCCACTGAGCACTTATTTAAGCCTACATGCTCTAGGTATTAGGAGGTCTACGGACTAATCCTTACTACCCACTTGATGATTGTGGATATTGGGAGGTTCCACGAGGATGGGCTGATCCCTATTATCCATCAGATATGTTGATTTATGATGAGATGTATTAGGATATTGGGAGGTCCCATAGGGATAATCCTTACTATCCCTATTATAGATATTGGGAGGTCTATAGACTAATCCTTACTATCTGCCATTCTAGTATTTAGGGGTTTTGAGGAACTGATCCCTGCTATCAGACAAAGGGTAAAAATGTGGGCCACTGTACTAGATGATATTTTATATTGATTTGTCTGGTTCTCAAACTAGGTAAGTGTAGCTATCGATGCCTAAAATTATGGCCACTGCATAATACCATTCTTGATATCCAATGGCTAGGAGTTTTTCCTTAACTCTAAGGCCTTAAAGAAAATAACTAAATGACTTAAATAAAATAAAAGGTATATAAAGGGTTTAAAGGTGATTAAGTATAATTAAAGAAATAACTGGTGAACAAATGCAATAGCAATGAAAAGAGGAACTATAAAAAATTAGTTAATGGACAGGGCAGAAATTGTAATAACATTAAAAAGGGGATATGTAATGTCTATAATTAAGATGAACAATATAGGCATACAAATGAAAGGGTTATAAAATAGTGAGATCATTATAAGTAAACCTTAAATAGGCTTTATAAAAAAAGTAATGCAATAAATAAACTAAGCGTTAAAGCGATAATGGGGATGATAACATAAGCAGTTTATAAGTAGGAAGAAATATAGAGAATAAAGATCTAAAATATGACAAGCAGTCTATAAGTAGTAAGATAATTGTTAAATAAGTTATTACTAAGTGCTTATGTATGTGCACAGATGATTTTATGGTACAATGCATATTTCGCTAAATTCACTACTGAGTGTATTCTTAGTATGTTGGTTGTCTGATGTGCAGGTAATAAGCTTAACCAGTAGTGTAAAGTGATTCATAGTGTAGCTAAAGACTATCTAGGTAAGATTATCTTTTTAGATTGATATGTACAGAGTAGATAAAGGCACTCATGCATGTTTTATGTAGTTAAAGTACTAATAAATAGTAGATAGAACTAGCTTATTGCTACAATTAGTAGCTTGGTCTAGTAATTGGCTATAAAACCAGACATATGAGTGTCGTATGTCATAGAGGTGTATAACAAATCATTGATTCCACTGAATAATACTTTAATACTGAATAAGTTAAACTTTGGTATAAGTTAAAGGAAAGTTGCCCAAAGAATTCCTAAGATTGGTAACCTCTAAGAAGTAATGTCCTTTACCTGATTTCTTATAAATTAGGTAGGAGGTGTTACAAAGAAGTTATGGCTAAATAGCCTAGATACATAAATGTATTTGTATATTGTCATATGATGTATGTATGGGATGGTTCATGCATATGATTGAATTATGTGATCATATACATGTGCAATAAGCTATGTTATGTAAAGAAGTGAATGTATGATACATGAATAGGGTTATGGCATATGATGTATCCATGCATGTGTATGTTTAATATTAAGATTGATATGGATAATGCATGATCATATACATGTTTATGGTTATGAGGAATTGTGTTGATACATGTAATGAGAAAATGTTTACGGTTACGCAATTTATAATACCTTGCTTAAATGGTCTAGTGAAATGGCTATGATGCGTTAAAGGTAATTATGAGCATATTGTGAAATGATGAGATGTCGTGATATGGTAATGTATTAAATGATTAATTATAATGCGTGAATGGATTCTTATGTTTGTTATAATAAAATGCATTGGTTATGTACCTAATGTGGAATCATCATGTTAATGTAATATATGTAGTATTGTAAGATGTCATAATGGCATATGATTTTGAGTATGTTTGGCTTGATGCCTAAGTTTCTTATGCTATCTTGGCCATAGCACATGCATGATATGATGATATGTAACATCCAAAAATCCTAGGTTCACGTATGATACCTTGACATCCGGAGTGTCCTAATTGAGCAAAATGGAAGGACTATTTTAAAGTGATCATGAGAGAATTATGGTTCATAAATGATGTCAACAAATGTATAAATTTAAAGAAGAGGATTTTATAATGAACCATAATTTATAAAATTGAATCGATAAAGTTGTGTCTATCTACTTGGTATTGTTTAGGGATTTCATAAGCAGACATGTGTGCGTGTGTGTGTGTGTATATTCTAAAGGATATAAAAGAATAGGAAGCAAAATTTTTACAAGATAGGAAATTTTTTATAAAAATACAATCAATGAGTGTATGGGCGATACATAAGGGTACAATTGAAATAATAAAAAGAAGTGGTTTTATAAGTATTTTTTCCATAAAAATATCCTACTTATTTTAAGGGTAGCCACACAAAACTAAAAAGAAAAAAGGAATAAAGAAAGATGATAAAAGTAAAAAGAAGAAGGAGGGATAAGGGAAAAAAGGTCATGACATAGGAGAAGGTGATGACAGTGGCAACAGTATGGGCAACAGATTTAATAACAATGGCGACAATGATGATGCCACTATTTAAAAAATGAGAAATAAGAGAAAAGAAGAAAAATAAATAGAGAAGTCGATAGGCAACAAGGAAAAAGAAATAGGAGAGAAAGGTAGCAAAGGTAGAGGCGAGCAGTAATGAGGAAAGAGGTAAGAGTGGTAATGCCAAGCATATATAATATGCAATGGTGGTAAATTAGAGGGTGAAAGAGCAATTGTGGCTACAACAACTTAAGAATCATAATATTGATAGTGAGGGAGGAGCCATTGATAAGGAACCACAGTAGTGCTACAGTAGCATTTGTTACTACTATTGCTACTGCTACTACTTCGTTTGTTGACTGAAAGAGAGGAGAAATAGAAAGATAGATGTTAAAATGAAGAAAGAGGAGAAGAAAGTGGAAAATAAAAGAAGTTGAGTTATTTTTTTTAGATAATAGGCAAAAAAATTCAAAGTTAAAAAGGAAGCAAGGGAAGGAAAGGTGTAACAACTAAGAATTTAGTGAGAAACTAATTCAATGAGGGAAATGGCAGTGATCAATAATAATCAAAATTTGTAACCTAGCTAGTCTCTCTCTTTTCCATTTAATATATTCATTTTCCTATTGATTTTTGGGCAAGTTTGAGAGATAAAATCAATAACTTTGAGGATATTTTGTGAATGTAAAGTAATGTCATAGTTGGATTATGTTAACTTATCTCTAGTGTTAGAAGCAAAAAGTTTTATTTAGTGAATTTATGAATTGGATTCTTTTAACTTGTAAAGGAAATGTTAATGGTTGTATCATTCCATGGAATTTTGTATTTGTATTTGTAGATATAGAAGCAAAAAGTTAGGTTACAATTATGACTTTCTTTTATATGTATATATATGTATTTTTGAGTGGTTGTCACTAAACTGAAATTGCAATAGGAAGGGAGTATTGTTATTCTAATTTTTGAGATTTTATGATGTTCTTTGGATTATAATTTAGAAGTTAAAAAGGGTTAAGTTGAGTTTTAAATTGTCACACCCTCTGCCTGATCTATACACTGGACTCGAATGAAGGACGCACGCACATAAAATGATACCAAGTCCGTTATCCCAAAATCACTTAAAATTAAAATCTTTTATATAAAAAAACATTTCTCGACTTGGAAATGCAATAACACATCCAAAAATCGTTTTGGCATGTAAATTGAGGTAAGATTTAAGGTTATCGTATTGAAAATTCGACAGCATAACGGCTGTACTGGGATACTTTCCTAAATTTTACCTGCTTAAAATAGTTCTATATACATCAATACATCATCCCTAACTTAAATGGGTCCTCCTAACCCTTCAAGTCACAACAATATCACAATAAGCCTTAGGCTCTCACAATCAACATTCCCACATGCAATCCTTCAATTATCACACACAGCATGTGAGAAAATAGAATTAAAATCTATAGTTAAATTATTTAATACAAAACCCCACTGCAAAATGTATATTAAACCCAATCCCTCTGGGATCACAAGAGCACACGACTAAATAGTACATTACATTTACACCATGATTACTATTACAAAATGCTTACAAAAATACCCACGCAGGGATTATATTCGTGTCTCTTGCTTTCGAAAGTTTCGGCTCCAATTTGCTGCCCTATTGCCTACGCATCGCAAATAGGCAATATGATAAGCTTTCGCTTAGTGGTGTAATCACTTTAACTTGTAAAATAACAAATAATAGCATATTATAGTTGTTCACAACCAAATCGGGTTTAATATTACAAATATGTAGCTTTCCATGATTTATATGCCATATATATCATTTTTGGTTTTAGCACCATTATCATGCATATATAGTGTCTCATATGCCAACATGCATATTACAAGCATAAACAATACATTTGATGGCACAATTACTGAGGTATTATACACACATCAAATAATCACCATATTATGGACATAATGCATTATATATATAAAGTATTATTCTTTAAGCATTATTTATGCAAAAACCACCATTATCATAAATTAGACATTTTTAAGCCATAGGGCATAGTCAATTACCATACCGAACTCATTTATCACAATGAATAGTGCCATACCTATTATTGGTTATAAGTGCTATTATACACCTCATAACTGTTCACATTAATACTTGAGACTTATACATATATAGTCACTGTAAATAAGCATGCTAGCAATAATAAACACATTTAAGCATTTTAAGACCCATTTAAAGCCAATTGGTCACAATATGCCAAATATCACATAATAATGCCATTTAACATAAAATCTCACTTTATGCCTTTTTAAGTTGTTTTTAATTTTTCAACTGATGCCTATGTCCATAAGACAACAAAACATGACTGGATAATTGAAT